>QRFJ01004404.1:0-133641 GCA_006176705.1 Cocos nucifera | reverse complement strand
CCGGAGTTGGTGTGGGGCTGGTCTTAATTAGCCCTGAGGGCATCATCGCCGAATACGCACTGTGCTTCGAGTTCCTTATGACCAACAATGGGGCCGAATATGAAGCGCTGATCGCCAAATTAAAAATAGCGAAGGAATTAAAAGTAGATTGGCTTTAAGTCTTTAGCGATTCCCAGTTGGTGGTATGCCAAGTTAATGGTAGCTACGAGGCACGGAAGAATAGTATGGTGAGATACCTTGGGAAGGTGAGGGATTTGACCTCGGCCTTTGACAGTTTCGGCATCCGATAAATTCCAAGGGCGAAAAATGTCAGAGCCGATCTTCTCTCTAAGTTGGCCATTTTAGCCCCGGTCGAGCTTCCCAAAGAAGTATTCTTGGAGGTTCTGAAGTGCCCAACCATAGAGGAATCCTAGGTCATTCTGCACACGAAATTCGAGCCGAGCTGGATTGACCCGTTGATCGCCTACCTCAAGGAGGGGTCCTTTCTCATGATTCGAAAGAAGCTTGGAAGCTTAGGAATCAAGCCTCCCACTACGTTTTACATAAAGGCAAGTTATATAAGAGATCATACTCCCTTCCGCTACTGAGATATCTCCGATCTTCAGAGGCCGACCTCGCACTCTGGGAGGTGCATGAAGGACTCTGCGGAAGTCACGTAGGAGCCAGGTTCCTATTGCAAAGACTACTTCGGCAAGGATACTATTAGCGACTTTGTTTCGCGATTCCATGGAGTATGTGAAAAAGTACGATCGCTGTCAGAAGAACGCAAACGTACAAAGACAGCCGGCCTCCGAGCTTGCTATGCTAAGTGCACCTTGGCCATTTGTGCAATGAAGAATGGACATACTTGGCCCCTTCCCAACGGCGTTCAGACAGCAAAAGTTCCTCCTAGTCGCGATCGACTATTTCACCAAGTGGATCGAAGTCGAACCACTAGCAAAGATTACTGAGGCCAAGGTGCAGGACTTTGTCTGAAAGTCACTTGTCTGCCGGTTTGGTCTGCTCCGAATCCTTATAACCGATAATGGATGACAGTTCGCTGGGGTGAGGTTCGTCGAGTTCTGCGAAAGACTAAACATCTTCCACCGCTTCACATCGGTGGCTCACCCACAGGCCAATGGGAAAGCTTAGGTGACCAATCGGACTCTGCTGCAAGGCATCAAGACAAGGCTCGACAGTGCAAAGAGGGCCTGGGTGGACGAACTTTACCACATCCTCTGGGCATACCGAACTACACAAAGGGTGTCGACTGGGGAAACACCTTTCGCCTTGGCCTTCGGCACGGAGGCAGTTATCCCGATCAAACTTAAGCTTCCATCTGCATGAGTCGTCGGCTTCAACAAGCAGCTCAACCCCCAGGATCTCAGAGTTAACCTTAACCTGCTGGAAGAAAAAAGAAAAGAAGCCCACATTCGGATGGCAGCATATAGACGGAAGGTGGCCCAGTACTACAACTCCAGAGTTAGAGGTAAGACGTTCAAAGTGGAGGACCTAGTGCTTCGATAAGCCACCATCTCACAGCCTCAGAGCCAAGGAAAGCTCACCCCAAATTGGGAAGGTCCGTATGAAGTGGTGGAGGTCGTCCGATCCGAAACTTATCATCTGAAGGAGCTTGGAGGAATAATGCTTTTCCGATCTTGGAACTTAGAAAACCTAATGATGTATTATCAGTAAACTATCTTTAATAAGACTCCTTCGTTTAGCATTATTATTTTCTAGTGCAAGAATTATATGATGATAGGAGAGAAATGAGCGAAAGTGGCCCGTTAGGAACAGAAGAAGAACATCGTCCTAACGCGAGCAATGTCGAAGGCCTCATTCACTTTAGACGAGATGGAGGGAGAGGCTCTGACAATGGCCCTTACGTGCCCCCACAGTCTATTAGGAACAGGAGGAGAACCTCGTCCTAACACGAGCAAAGTCCAAGTCTGAGCTCCGAAGTCTACAGGAGATAGGATCTCCATCAACTTCGGCCGCAAGATGAGATCTCTCCTGAGGTAACCTCTGGGACAGGAGATATGATCCTCCAAACTTCAACTTCAATGGGTGTGGAGCCCGGGAAAGAACTTCGACAGTCACCTATTTTGGTACTTTCTTCCTTCGAATTTCAAACTCGAAAGTGGAGGGACTATTGTTGGGGATAAATTCCGCTCTCATCAAAGTCCAATCAGATGCTCAATCGACAATGCAACCGATAGTCACGGAAAAGCTTCAGCGGACGAGCCTTAGTCGAGCTCCTTAGCGGCCGAGCTTCTTACGGACTCCTCCAATGATCGGGATTCAGCGGACGAGCCTTAGCCAAGCTCCTTAGCGATCGAGCTCCTTGCAGACTCCTCCAGCGGCTGGGCTTCTACGAAAGCCAGACTTCTTACGGACTCCTCCAGCGGTCGGGCTTCTATGAAAGTCGGACTCCTTGTACGGACTCCTCCAGCGGTCGGGCTTCTACGAAAGTCGGACTCCTCAAGCGGTCGATCTTTTATGGAAGCCGGACTCCTCCAGCGGTCAGGCTTCTACGGAAGTCGGACTCCTTGCGGACTCCTCCAACGGTCGGGCTTCTATGAAAGCCAGATTTCTTGCAGACTCCTCCAGCGGCCGAACTCCTCAGTGGCTGAACTTCTACGAAAGTCGAACTTCTTACAGACTGTCGACGAATTTCTATCGACGATCCCACTACTAAACGGTTACATGACAATAACGATCGACATTTATCAAGTCAATAACGATCGATATTTATCAAGTCAATAACGATCGACATTGATTAGGACAGTTACGATAATCATTAATCAAGGCAGTTACAATAAGCTCCGCCTATAAAATGGACCCTTCAGATACGCTTAGGCCAGGTTCAAAAAAACTCTTCTCTCCTCCTTGAAACTCTGCCGAACTTTCTATTGAGCACTCCATATCTGTTGGGCAGAGCTAACTTGATCGTCAGAGCATCTTATCGGAGCCACCCCCCATCGGCTCCGAATGGGACTTTGTTTTGCAGATCACCGACGGCGACCTCATCCTCCTCCACTCCAGCTCGATCCGACGTCAACCAAATTCTGCACCAACAGGACGTATGCTACTATGACGATGGCCAATAGCGATATAGAAGATAACGACGATGTTCTTCTAGTTACAGATGAGGTATCTATTTCTTCCTCCAAATGGATTATGAATTCTATTTATTCTCATCATGTATGTTGCAGAAAAAAGATGTTTGATTCCCTGGAGATCAGTGAGGGCACTGTGTTCCTACCAAACGGATCGAGCTGTAAGATCAAGGATAGCAAGATGGTCAGCATGAAGCTCCATGATGGAACAGTGAAGAAGTTGGATGAGATCCGATACATACCCAGCTTTAAAAAGAATCTAATCTCACTGAACAGACTGGATTCGATCAGCTTCAGATGGAAAGCTGATGGAGAAATTCTAAAGATCATGCACGACAGTAGAATGGTAATAAGAGGAAGAAAGTATGGAGGACATTACCTCATCAAAGAAAGTCCAATTTGAGGTAAAGCTCCAGGTGGAGATGGATCGGGCACGAGATGGGAGACTCGAAAGGATGACATAAGATGTCATAGAGTGAAGTTTCTATTACCACAGGAGGCTATTCCGAGCAGATCTCAGGTCAGGAGGATCATAGTCATTGATGGAGATGAGATCGAGCGACCTGGCTTAACTTCCATGTTTGTCTATCCATGATCAGCAGACAATTGCCCCAGGGCATGGGAGTGCCAGACGAACTCTTGAATAAGTGAAGATCGAATATCAAGTTGATGTAGAGATTATTGAGAAAAATATCTCGAATTCTTTCATATTAACCCCATAGAGAGGTCCAGGATGATGAATGGAGTCCAACGAGTCCAAGAATATTCCAATCGAAGTTCAAATGGTGAAAATACGCGAGAAGGAGGACGTGGAGCATCGGACGAGTTGTTGAAGTAGGACCCATGGGCTGGCATAGGCTAGTGGCCCACCAAGCCTGGCATACGGTGCGGGCTAGCTGCAAGGGCGAGGCCCAGCATATAGCACATGGGCGCACGGGCCCAGCCCTATGCGGCCCAGTGCACAGGCGCGCGGGCACGACCCAACGCGGGCCTTACCGTGTGCAGTGCATGTGGGTGCAACGTGGGCCCAGGCGGCCGTGCGCGTTGGCGCAGCTTGGGCCTAGGTGGCCTCGTGACGGTGCGCAGACGCGATGTTTTTTCAACTTTTTGCGGTTCATGTGGGCTGCGCATGTGGACCAGGTCTTTTTCGCAACCTATAGGGGTTTTTGATGCCTTTGCATGATCCAGCGGTCACGGAGGGCCGTGATCGCAATCTAACGGCTGGGATTTGGTTTTTGTGTTTGAATTGGACCGAGAACTTCGATCTGGGATTAGATTGAAGCCTTTAAAAAGCTTAGAGCAGTTCGTGAGATGGTGTGTGGCGTGGCTATGGTATTTTTGAGAGAGCCTAAGATGATAGAGAGTAAAGAGAAGGCGCCAGTTGATGGTAGGAGCAGGGGCTTCAGGCAGACAGCCAGGCAGTGGACTTGGTCGTTTTAGAGGATCTTCAAAAGAGAGTTTGGTAAAGATAACTTTTTTGTTGAGAGGATTGTATACGTGAGTTGAGAAGAGTCTCTTGTATCTTTTCCTTTTTCATAGTGAAATTTTGCATGTCCCATGAAGATAAGTCTTTAGACTGATCCACGTACTTGATTATTTTTTTTTTCTTTTTTGTCATAATAATTGGTATGAGATCCTGAATAAGTGGTATCAGAGTGAGCTGATATCTCAACAATTTTTTTTTCTTTTGGTGGAATTTTTTATGAGTTGTTTGAGTTAGGTTTTATGCACAGCACAACTCATGGGATCAGATACAAAGACTCCTTGGCTTGCCTAAAGCTCAAGAATTTAAGGTTCTCGCAGAGAATTAGATTGATGCCAGATCAGCTTCTGAAGTAGCCTATGTGACCCAAATCCATGGCTGACGGTGGAAAGCATCAATGGCCAAGTCCAAATGTTTATGGTCTGAACATGTTTCTAAGAACTCGTTAATGAACTCTTCCTCCCACATTGGTGATTGGCATTGCAGAGTACAACCACACAGGCAACACAAGTTATGGCGTGAAGTATAAGGGCCAGAAAAATGCCAGCTGATGTTGCCTCCAGGGCATTATGGTTAACTAGATGA
This sequence comes from Cocos nucifera, assembly GCA_006176705.1. Taxonomy (NCBI): domain Eukaryota; kingdom Viridiplantae; phylum Streptophyta; class Magnoliopsida; order Arecales; family Arecaceae; genus Cocos; species Cocos nucifera. Next base: position 128,475 of record QRFJ01004404.1, on the reverse strand, counting down.
CGTGATTGTATGACAACTTACTGATTCTATACGAAAATGATACTAATGATCCATGCAAATGATGCTATCTGTGAACACCAGAATAACTTGTTTAATAGCAGAAGGGGACCAAGGTATGCACCGTGGAGCAAAATTTAACATGCAGCTAGTGACGGTAGCCCCTTTCATGGAAAAGAAATTTGAAACAAGATGAGAAATGCATAAATTTTGTACCTAGATGAATGGTCTACACGGTTAGCAAGTTCATTTGTGATGTGAAAGAACAATATTCTTAGATTATAAATTTATTTATTTGTGCAAGTGTGATCTCCCAAAGGCGTTTGGTCTGGTGGTATGATTCTCGCTACGTGATCAACTGGTCTAGAGGAGTCATGCACAACAAAGAAGATGCCTCCTCAAAACAACAGCAACGGAGATAGGAGGTTTGTGAGTTCTTTTCTTATGAATTTTTTTTCGTGCATAAATTACCCCAACGATTGAAGGTATCTTTTTTTTTAAAAAAGTTGATGCAACATTAGAGTACCTTCTAAGCAAGATTTTTGAGATTCCCTCCTACCAAATTTACCAAAGAAGAGACATAGGAGTTGGTCCCAATCTCCACTTAGTTCAACAGGCCATGAGTTTAGGAGGCCAGCCATTTTCAAGGATCACATATGCCTAGTAAAAGTGCATTTGGTGAAGTGGTGGGAAGCAATTGCAATGCGTGAATCATAATTAAATAAGGTATCCAACACTTACCCATCTACCTTTTTGTCTGCAAGCACATCTCCAGTATGTAATGTATTCTTTAGATCAAGTCATAAAAAAATTTGACCTTCCCTAGCAACTCAGCTCTCTTCCCATGAAAATCTAGTGCAGAGAATTCATTTATGAGAAAAAGAATATATAAAAAGTCCAAGGCTTTCTTCACTAACTTAGGGATGAAAAAAAGTAGATTCTCAGGTGGCAGGACATCATTTTCATCATCAGACACATGGGACCATGAGTTTTCTTCTTGCAGTGACGGTTGAAAGGCTAGTATTTTGCCAACTTCAAAGTTTATTATGCATCCATTTCGATCAATGCAATAAAAAAATCAATCTAATCTTCTAGCAACAATCATTATGATGATGCTCAGATCCTAATCTTTTGTTTCTTTCAATTTTATATGATACATTTTTTGATGTGATAAAATGTAAAATGCAAAATGCGCAAGATGATTCTTCATTCATGACTGCTAAGGATAGAAAAGCTTTGTGAAAAGCAGCTCATTCCAAGTGTCCTGAAGGCCAGGCAAACACCAATGCACACAGTCTGCATAGCTACAAGGGTTTGCTAATTGCTCAGGGGTCAGTGGAGTCCATTGCTTCTTATAAATTGAAGTGTGGGCATCCCTGCGATAACTTGAGAGCTGGGTGATGTTAAGAAATGTGATCGGTATCTCCGTTTCGCTGAACACTTCTCCGATCACCTTCATTACACTTTTCCGGCAATCCGATCCCCAATATGCAGGATCTTCGATCATTGTTGTTTCATTGTAACAGTTACGGCCTGGTTCGTCTCCCCAGTCTATGCTCCTGCCAAATTTCCAATCTTTAGACACCAACTTATGCTCCTATTGGTCAAATTATAGTTCACATTCAGCTTGGCAAGTCCTACATCAGTAAATAAGCCAACCCGGGGGCTAGACTAAAAACAAGGTGCAACCTGCCATGGTATATTATTTGGGTTGAAGTTATAAGATTCTAACTAAAATTTCTAGTCAAATTACTAGCAAGTCTTATAATTAGGTATCATTATAGTTTCATGGATTATTATATATAGACCATATGTCGTAGAATTACTCACTTTCCATGAGAAGGTGACATGCTGGTAAAGAAGACCCTTGTCTTTTTAAGATCCATATTCTCCTCTACCCAATTCAGCATACTTCTCAATGCCATACGGTAAGCATCCTCTGTTGATGGCTCCACAACATCTTTCACTTCATCGTTGAAGGATCCAGGCCCTCGCCTGTCAAAGAAACAAACAATGAGACCTATTCCGAGCTAAAAGGAGACAAGAAGAACATGATAAATTAAATTTGATGAGAGCACGAATTTACAAGACTTTCATCTTGAGGCCGGTCATCCACCAAAGATAGGTATTAAATACCATAATGTCGACTCCTTTCCAGTTCTGGCCGTGCTTATCGATCGATCCTTCCCTAACTATTCTATCAGATATTCTATGGACGACAGCGTTATCTGAGTTCGATTCGAGAAGGAATGGTGCCCAGTAGAACTCAAGAGTTGCATTGTAGTCCTAATCGTGAAAGCACAACAAGAATAAAAAAGGTGATGTCAGAGGCGGACAACATTCTAGGTAAAAGAGTAGATACGAAGTAAAATAGAAAAAATAAAAAAAAATAAATTAGAACTAAGAATATTTTGTCACCTTGGCCCTGAAGACAGTTAGTGAGTCAAAGGTTTCCATGGATTTGGCATTTTCGGGAATGACTGGATGGATAAGACAGACCATGGAGATAAACTGACCTCGGTTCAAGGAATCACCAACAAACATCATTCTCTTCCCTCGAAGAGTCTCGAGCATCAACGTAGCATTGAAACTGTATAGTTTATGATAACAACATCACACACGCTAAGAAGATTGAAGGAATCATCTCATCATCCAGTCAAGCAAATGGTCCAGCAAAACTAAAAGTAATGAACATCACACCAAATATATTACTGCAAACAACCGGTAAAAGCAGCAAATGATGATGTCATAGACAAAATGAGACTGCACACAGTTTGCAATATTATATTTGGACTAAATATTCTTTCATGGCTCAAACAAATGATGTCAAACACTTGAGGAAAAGGATGAGATCATCTGATTTCATTAGCTAGCTGTTGTCATGGTTAATTTTGTTTTAGGAACATGACAGCTGATGTGTGTTAGAATGGCTGTTGTTTGAAACCATGATGGAAAGAGAGGAACCTGAGAAGGGAGCAAGCATTGGGCTGCCATCTCCAATGCTGATACTCCTTGTCAGGCCTCCCATGCTTCTGGCAAGTTAGCTGTGGTTGTATATATGGGCAATCGGACTCCTCATAGAGTGGCCGTGATTCGTCCCTCACCCAACGCCCACTGAAAACATCGCATCTTCCTTCAGTCTCTCCGATGGCGAATGGCAATCTCTCCCTCTTCTTAACTAACCCAGAAAAAGAGCACACAATAATAACAATTCCTCCCATATAATATTTAGAGAAGTTAGAGCAGGATGAAGCATTTCAGCCAAACTCACCGGCCTTTGAGATGCGCTGGTCATGATCTAGACTTTGCTGTAGTTGTTGGCTGAAGAAGTCTTCGCCGTATAGAACCGCAACAAAAGCCATGAAGGCTAATATGGTGAAGAGGTAAGGAGAGAGACGAGCCTTTCTGATGAGGGAGACAGAAGAGGAGGGGGGAGGGGAAAGTGTTTTCATATGTTGGAGGCTTTGCTTTTGTTTATTTTTAAGTTTATGCATGAGGGAGTTCCAACGTGTGATATGGGCTGAATAAATACAGGAGAATATATATAGGATGGAGAAATGTCGCCATATAAAAGCTCAGACTGATTGAATGGTTCAACTGTATTAATAATTTCCTGCTTGATTAATTTGAGAGAATGGGCACTGCTCTCCTTGTGATTGCTCTAGAAGTAAGATGGGGCACCACTGGGGTGACGCAAATTTCGACGGCCAACCCTCCCCTGGTACTTAAAAGTGAGGACAAATTAAAGGTACTTTTTTTTTTCTTTTTCTTTTTCATTTAGTTAAAGGTACCAACTTATCTATTTGGTAAAGGTTCTTGGTTGTTGTATGAGATATTTGGGCCCAAATCCGTCCCTAACCTACTTTGGGAAATGATTTATTAGCATGGACACCTCATACAAAATGGTTACATAAACCTTGATTACATATCTTATTTGAGAGGTCCTTATGTTTTACTAGAAAAAGAAGAAAACAATAAAACTTTATTGAATATTCTTTTTAGAAAAATGCTTTTTTAATGGAATAACACATTTAATACCTATGGAACTATATCAATGGCTACTGCATACAAATTCTTCTACCAACCTGAACCAACTATAGACAATGAAATATTGGTATAGCACTACTAATTTTTAAGTATCAGTTGATTTATTATTCTAAGGGAAGGTTTACAGCAAGGGATGGCCAGTGCAAAACAAATAAAGCTGAAGTATCACCAATAATATCATGACCCTCTACCTAAACCCTTAAGATAGTTGTCTGCATTTAAAATATGTTTGCAGGCATGATTGTGTACAACTGAAGCAAATGATGATTTGGCACACTCTCCTTTTTCCCTTTTGTTTTTTTTTGAAGTAAACTTTTCTTGCTCTCTTAGCTTACAAGCAAAGCAAAACCATGGAGGAAATTATTTGCAGACTTTCTTGCTCCCTTATAGCGTTCGCTCACCATCATACATCACCCACAACACTTCTTCATAACGCCTTTATTCTGTAAGGAAAAATATAAATAACAGATCAAGCCAGTGACAGAAAGGACTGGGTGCTTATTCGTTCAGCTATTTTAAAATCGAGCATGCCAAGGATGGTTGTGTATTTTTGTCTAGATCCCGTTCCCCCCTTGGTTTTTACTCTTTGGCCTGCTCAAACTTTTGATTTATACCTCTTCATTTCCTTCATGAATTGGCTTATGGATATTGTATCCATCTTTTTTATATAAAAACCAACTAGATTAAACAATTACTATGTTATAAAGTATTCCATGTTCTTGCTGGAAGCCCAGCTTATATCTAGAAAAGCAGTTTTATAAATATGTTCCATTTACTAAATGTAACTATTTTGTTTTATCTTGGCTCTCTCTTGTCTCTTTGTTGCGAAAGAGAGAAGTAAAGTGATCATATTTATTAATTAACGTAAAATTCATTTTTTGAAAGGACTTGAGTACAAGATTTCTGACCTGTGCCATCAAGATTATGTAGTTCTTTTCTTGAAAAGACTTGGCACCCTTATTATAATTTTTCTATACTTTTAATTTACCTGTCAATATCATAGATAAGCAACTTAGAAGTGGATAAAGGACAGGCAGGAATCTGGTCGTGACTTTGCAACCTTGCCACTCTATGAGATCCACGGGAGTCAAGGCTCGTCAAGCTCAATTATTAAGGGCATGGTTGAAAACTTCCTACAAGATGCGGTTCAGGTGACCATAGTAGCCTTTGTACTCTAAAGATTAAAAAATATTAAAAATTAAATTAATATAGATTATAAATAAATTTATAAAAAAAATTTAAATTAGTGAAATATTTTTTAATTTAGAATTCTTTAATACTTAATTTAGTCGAAATCTTAAGAATAGATAATAAAAAATAAAAAATAAAAAATTAGAAGATAAGAAGAGTGATTGTAAGAAAAGATGATGAAGGCCAACTTCCTACGGTGGAAAAATTGAGAAGAAAGTTTAGCAAAGTTTAAACTCTATGAGTCTTCTCCCTCCTAGGAAGGTATCTTGCTTTTCTATTTATAAAAAGGATTTGCTCTGGTTAGAAGAGTTTGTTAGGCCGTTTGAAATACATTAGGAATCTATTAGGCCATTAGTTTGTTATAGCAAAATGGCTAGCTATATGGTAATCATGAGTTATTTATCCATATGAAAATTAATTGTAGTATAGTTAGATGATAGTTGTAATATAGCTAGAGAGTAACCGACATCCTTTTATTGGAGATAGAGTATTATATTGATAGATCGGTATTAAATTGATATATATGGCTTAAAGCAGCACCAATGGGGATGTCGGTAAATACCCGATTTTGGCTTAAATCGATGCTGGTGAGCCTTCAGATCAACTGATGTGATATGATGATGTTTTTTTCACATGTTGGCAACTTGCTGATCTAAACTGTTATGGTAGAATATGAAGTCGGCTAAAATCGATGTTCTTTCAATATAAAGTGAGCATGTCGGTTGTCACAACATCAAGTTGATAGTTATTCTAGATCGGCATTCAATCGATTTAAACCTGTAGTCGATTGTGACATGTTACCATTAGAATCTATCAGATCAGTGACCTTCCTGATATTGCCATATGGCCAAAGGTCATTAGTTGTACCAACACATGCCCTCCACTTACTAAATCTAAAGTTAAAATTTTTTAATGTTGGGTAAGGAAAGTTAATCCAAAAGCTCTTATTGCTCTAAGAATTAATTTTGATGATTATAAAATATTTGAGAATATTACTAATAATTTTAGCTCAAAAAAAGATTTATTATATTTTAAGAATAAAATTATAAATTTTTTAAATTAAAAAAAATATGTTTCAAAAGCCTTAACAATAAGTCTAGAAGATTTTTGATCTATTGGAGGCAGTTTTATAAATTTTGGATGCATAATTTGAAAGAAAATCAGGAAGAAAGATGACGAGAGACAAAATTATAAATTTTATAAAATTAAAAAAAATTTATTTTGGAAGCCTCAAGAATAAGTTTAGAAGATTTTTGATCTATTGGAAGTAGTTTCATAATTTTTTGGTATCAAATATACTAAAATATCTTGAAAAGCTCTATCCCTCAATATTGACTTGAAAAATCTGAATTAAAACCTTTTAGAAAAAGAAAGAGTGATATTAATATAAATTTGATATCAAACATACTTATTTTCATATTAAATATCTCATAAAATTTAAATTTAATAATCTCTTAAAGTTAAATTAAAATTTTCTAAATTTGATATATATATTTTGAATTTCAATTGATTTTGATGATATATTTTAATGATTTGTTTGATGCATTAAAAAAAATGTGTGATGCTTGATTTTTTTGTTCAAAACTTTAAAAAGTTCTATTCCTCTTAAAGCTTAAAAAAATATATATTTAAAAATTTAATTATAAAAGTTATAATCATTTAATAAGGAGGAGAGCCTTTGATATTTGAATTCAAATAAATTTCTAAAAGAAAAGTGATATTTTAAGCATGTTTTAAATTCAATGATAAGTTTTCAAAAAGGAGATGATTTATTTGACTTTATTTTAAGAATTTGATACATCTCTCATTTGATACACTCCTATATCTTATTGATTTTGATGATTTTCTTAATCATTTCCATAAGCTTTTTAATGATTATCAAAAATAAAAAAATATTGAGTATATGCTTAATGAATTGATGCTTAAAATACTCAATAATTTAATGCTTAAAATCTTAATATTTATTTATTTAAATTGAGACATTATAGTGTAATGAGTATATGAAAATGCATAATGAACTAAAGATAAATTAAGAATATTCATGAAGTATGCATTTATATATTTGAATTAATTACTTCATGATATATGTTGATCAATTTTGATTGTATGTGGTGCTTATTTTGTATGGCTAATTATTTATACTTCTGATATATAATGTAAAATTCATATCACATCTTTATGTATTTTAGTTAGAACTATTTACTTTATGTATGACTCTTATATATTTTGAAAATTGACATCTTATTTTATCATGAATATGGAATGTATTTTTTATATATAATATTAATTATATTATGAATTATTTTTTAAGGAGTAGGTTCTTCCTTCTTATTAGAAAAAGAAAGTAAATTTTATTCAAAATAAGAAAAGAATAGTTTTTCCATAATTGATAATGTCAAAAAGGGGGAGTAGAGAAATCGAAATGGGCAATAAGCAAAATTATGAAAAATCATCAAAGATAATTAGGCAAAGCAAATGTGTCAAGAGAAATTATCAAAAAAATAATTGTCAAAGAAAATAATCTTATAAGTAATCTTCAAACTTCAAACTACTCTTGATGCACTTTATTTAAATGATTGGCTTTAATGTTCAAGTGATGTATTTTTATAAATTTAAAATTTTTAATCAATACTTCATATATGTTATATTTTTTCTTATGCTCAAGTATTTTGTCATTATCAAAAAGAGAAAGATTGTTGCTCCAAGAATTAATTTTAATGATTATAAAATATTTAAAAAAATTATTAATGATTTTGGCTTGAAAAAAAATTTATTATATTTCAGGAGCAAAATCATAAATTTTATAAAATTAAAGAAAATATGTTTCAGAAGCCTCAATAACAAACCTAAAAGATTTTTGATTTATTGGAGGTAGTTTTATAAATTTTGGATGCATAATTTGGAAGAAAATTAGGAAGAAAGATGATGAGGGATAAAATCATAAATTTTATAAAGTTGGAGCAAATCTATTTTAGAAGCCTCAATAATAAGTCTAGAAGATTTCTTATCTATTGGAGGCAGTTTCATAATTTTTGAATGTATGTTTTGAGAGAAAATTAAGTTTTAAGAAAAAAAGGTCGACCCTTAGGTCTTTTCTTGCTAAAATGGGCTGATTGGCATGTTGTCCTTATGCCAGGAGTCGACCTTAGGGTCGACCTCTGCTATTTTTATAAGCCAGAAAATAGCAACTGGATATTTCTTGACTTCTACCATAGAGGTTGACCCTAGGATCGACCTCTATGCAGGGATGACCCCAGGATCAACTCCTACGATGAAAAATCTCTATAATGACTATTTTTTTTTTATCTATTTTGATCATATTTAATGTGCATTTAAAGTCCTCCAATGACTCTAATCCTATCTAAATTTTTCTCTAATACTTATTGAATATATATAGGCTAAAAGATAAGGAAAGAAAAAAAGAAATTCAAGCATTCATTTCAGCCCTAAGCAAAAAGCCCTCTCCAAGCAAAGAAGCTTTTATTTCAAGCTCACCAACCCCTCAAATGCTCATTCAAGTCTTCAATAACTTTGAGAAAAATTAGAAAAGCTTCTTTCTTTGTTGTATAAAGAGTTTTCAACATTTTATTTACTTATTAAAGGAACTAATTTTGTATTTCATTGTTGTTAACACTCATACTCTATTTTATTATTTTGATTTAAATTTTGGAGGTTCCAAAACTTGAAAAAATTGATCCAAACCTTGAATCGGATTATATTGGATTGGTTTGTTTCTAAGAAACAAGTATTCTAGATTGGGATAATTAGGATCGGAGGTACTGACGTTGTATTCTTGTTAAATATATTTAGTAGATTTGAATTCCCAAGTAGAAGCTTGGAAAGTGGATGTTGGAGCAATGTTGGCACTGAACTACTATAAATCTTGCTTGTTTGTGATGTACTTTCTCTCTTTTCATTCTTATTTTGTTAAATACTTGCTCTCTTATTATTTATTTTTTCATCTTACTTAAATCACCCACCTCATACAAATTGCATATCATCACATTTTTTTTGTTATTCTAATTTAGCTTTAAAATTTTAAAAATTCAATTCACCTTCCCTCTTGGATTGTATAGCTGGGCGACAACTCTTATTTAATTTTTACCGTCAATATTTGCATCGTATGATGGTAGGCAATATTAATTTTTTAGTGATTTGAAATAACACGCTGCTTTTCAAAAAAGACCTATCATATCAAGTAATTATAAGGGCCTAGAGAATTGGGAGCTCATTATTACCTAGACAGCTACACTCAGAAGCCACACGCCATGTGTCATGCTATTACTAATCATCCTGGCTACACACAAATCAAGCCTACATGGCTTAATCAATAAGAGGTGCATTAAAAAGTCTTTTCTCAGAGTCGTCAAATTGCTAACAAGTGCACGAATATGATGATGGATTGGTTTGATCTGAACCATTGGCATGCTCTATAAATAGGCCTATAGCAGTTCAAAAGATAATTTTACTATTTTTATCATGTGGAAACTCTATCGAAATTCTTCAAAATTTTTCCAGCATCACCGATGTTAGAGAAAGAGGTTTTTGAGCACCATCGGAGTCGAAAGAAAGGTCATCGGAGCCAGAGAAGAGTTCCTGAAAGCCTCTTCAAAGTTCTTTTTCCTTTAGGTAGATTTCTCAATCTTTAACTCCCTTTTTTTGAATTAGGCCTCTCTCTTTTTCTTGTTTATTTTAATTTTTCTTTCCAGACACCCTTCTCACGTGAGGCATCTTTTGGATTGGAACATGAGGGACAAAACTATGAGACCCATGGGCCAGAGTGACAATACCTCACATACCAAGCTATTGAGCCCTTGTCCATAATAATTATCATGCTAGGAAGGGACAGGATTCCACTCCTACTAACCATGGGGCTTCTCGGGCTATACACAGTTAAGTCCACCCTTGTTTGGGGTGCTCTATTATGATTTTAATGATATGAAGAACTCTATTTGTCCCATATTGGTTATGAGTCAAGAAAAACTCTAGCTTATAAGGAAAGGATAATCTTTCCATATGAGGTACCTTTTAAGGGATAAAATTGTGAGGCCTATGGGCCAGAATGTTGAAATTTTATTTTTAAAATTTAAATATATATAGAGAGAATCTTATGGGATCAAATTTTGTGGGAACCAAATTGAGATAAAAGTTATCCACAAAAGATTAGTCCCATATTGGATATAAAGATTTAGTTTACTAGTATATAAAGAATTCTCCATATTGAAATCTAGATTGGATGGATACTAGATAGGCTAGCCTAATATGTAAGCTACCTATGCCACCTTAAATATTTAATGGTCAAAAAATGGCACTTGGCACTTGGGCACGCGGGTCGCGATGCATCGAACTGAAGTATATATTTTATTAGTTACATTTTTAAAAATTTTATTTAAAATTTGAAATTCAAAACTAAATATTATGGACAACTTTTCGAAAGTTGTAAATGATTGCAACTATTCAGTAGTTAAGTACCTATTCATTTTCTATAAATATTTAATCCTAATGATTGGGAAACAATAACACCATTTTCTCTTCCATTTTCTGAATAATAAGGATCGTCTCTAATGGTGTTTGTTGCAGAAGGCATCACTACTAGAGTTAAACAATTCTGCATATCGGGGTGTTCTAGTGGTTTGTTATTGCTACGTGCAAAGTACTGACGAACGTAGGCTTCATTGTATCCTCAAGGCTCTCGCATACAATCCTATTGCACTTCTGGTGGAGGCCAATAAAGCCTTAAGGATAATGGCATTACAGCATGCCTTAAAGCCATTTCCATATTGATCAATATTGCTTTTGTCAATAACTACTAATTTTTTTTAACATTCTTAAGGCTTTAATATTCATGATGGCAATGGCGTCCCTTAAGGAGATGGCTGCTAATTTCGTCAAACTGGAGCGCTTTGATGAAGGCAATTTCATTCGCTGGCAGAAGAAGATGCACTTCCTTCTCACCATGCTAAATGTCGTCTATATCCTCAACACTTCGAAGCCTAAATCAAAGAAGGATGAAATTGATGCTGATGTTCGTGCAAGGCAGAAGTGGAAAAATGACAACTACATTTACAAAGGCCACATTCTGAATGGCATGTCTGATTCGTTGTTCGATGTGTACTAGAAAGAGCCGACTGCAAAAGAACTATGGGAGAAATTAGAAGCGCATTACATGAAAGAGAATGCAACCAATAAGAAATTTTTTATTAGTGTTTTAATAATTATAAGATGATTGATGGTAGATTAGAGCAACTTTATAAATTAGAGTGCATCCTTAATAATTTTAAGAGTCATAACATGAATATGGATGATTGTATTGCTGTGTCTTCCATCATTGACAAACTTCTTCCATCATGGAAGGACTTCAAGAAAAGTCTGAAATATAGAAAAGATGATATAACTCTAGAGGATCTTGCTAATACTCTTCGAGTTGAGGAGGAGTTTTGAATGCAAGATGATCAGAACAAAGAGCAAAATGTTCTTACCTTTAAGGTCCATATGATGGAGGAAGGGCAGTCTACTACTCAACCTACAAAGAAGAAAGCCAAGCAAGTCAATAATGGCAACTATAGCAAGAATGCTCAGAAAAAGAAGAAAAAGGATGTCTGCTACAATTGCAAGAAACTCGGGCACTATAAGTATGAGTGCAGATTTTTGCTGAATAAGAAGAAGATTGATAATTAGACCAACCAGAGCTAGAATCTTATGGTGATTGTTTTTGAAATCAACATCATGGAAGATGATGGGGCTTGGTGGATTGACTCGAGTGCAACTCATCACGTGTGTATCAATAGAAGCATGTTCAAAAACTTCCAACCAGCAGAAGATGGAAGCATGATGCATATGGAAAATGCTTCTACTGCAGCAGTAAAAGGCAAAGGCACCGTACAACTCGAGTTTACTTCTTGAAAAATGCTTACTTTGAATGATGTTTATTATGTACCAGAAGTTAGAAAGAATCTCGTCTCTAGTAGTCTTCTGAACAAGCACGGTTTAAAACTTGTGTTTGAGGCTGACAAGTTTGTACTCTCTAAGAGTGGTATATTTGTAGGGAAGGACTATCTGTATGAGGGGATGTTCAAGTTAAATATTAATAAAGTTGTTGTTGCTACTTATATTGCTGAATCCTCTTCTGATTTATGGCACTGTCGTTTAGGACATGTTAATTATAGAAAAATGCATGATATGTCTAGATTAGATTTAATTCCATATTTTGATATCAATATTGATAAATGTAGAACATGCATTCTTACAAAAATTGTAAGAAAATCTTTTCCAAAAATAGATAGATGTTCACAATTGCTTGAATTAGTGCATAGTGATGTATATGACTTACATAATACTCCTACCATAGGTGGAAAGAAATATTTTGTAACTTTTATAGATGATTTTTCAAATTTTTGTTATATATATTTACTACATTCAAAAGATGAGGTTTTGCAGAAATTCAAAATATATAAGTCCAAAGTAGAAAAACAATGCGAAGTATTTATTAAATGTTTGGGAACGGATAGAGGTGGTAAATATTGTGATCCTTCTTATTTTGAATCCATTGGAGTGGTACATGAAACATCTGCACCTTATACACTACAATAGAATGGTGTGGTAGAACGAAAGAATAGGATCTTAATGGAAATGGTAAATTCCATGATTTCTAATTCTAGTCTAGGACAAGGCTTTTGGGGTGAAGCATTGTATACTGCTTGTCATATATTAAATAGAGTTCCAACTAAAAGGAACAATAAGGCCCCATATAAACTTTGAAAAAATAGAAAGCCCAACCTAAATTATTTTAAGGTTTGGGGCTACAGGGCCATCGTTCGGATTTTTGAACCTAAATGAAAAAAGTTAGGAGAAAGAGAAATAGAGTGCATATTTTTAGGATATGTACATAAAAGTAAAGCATATCATTTTATCATGATAGAACCAAATGACTCAATAAATATTAATACTATTATTGAGTCAAGAGATATTATCTTCGATGAAAATTGATTTAGCAAAATTTCTAAACCCAATATAGGGATTACACAAAATAATGATCCAATTCCAGGTAAAGATTCTGAAAAGAATGATGATGAAAACCATGAGCCTAGATCGAAAAGAGTTAGAAAAGCTAAAACTTATGGACCAAATTTCTTTATGTTCCTTATAGAAGGTACTAGAGAAGCTACTGATAGACAAATCTCATATTGTTATAATATGGATGATGACCCTAAGACATATGAAGAAGCTATAAAGTCTCATGATGCTGCTTTCTAGAAAGAAGCAATTAATGATGAAATGGATTCTATTATGAAAAATAACACATGAAAATTAGTGGATCTTCCTCCTGGCTATAAATTCATTGGATGTAAATGGGTGTTTAGAAAGAAAATGAAAGCAGATGGAATAGTTGATAAATTTAAGACTAGATTAATAGCCAAAGGCTTCATGCAAAAATAAGGACTTGATTATTTTGATACTTATTCTTCAATGGCTAGAATCACTACTATTAGAGTGCTGATAGCACTAGCCTCTATCCATAATTTGATAGTTCACCAAATGAATGTTAAAATAGCATTTTTAATTGGTGAATTGGAGGAAGAGGTATATATAGAACAACCTAAAGGGTTTATTGTTCCAGGTCAAGAGCATAAGGTTTGTAAACTTATTAAATTCTTATACAAATTAAAACAAGCACCAAAACAATGGCATCAAAAATTTGATCAAGTAATACTTGCCAATGGTTTTAGCATCAATCAGTCTAATAATTATGTCTATAGTAAATTTAGTAATTGCAAAGGTATTATAATATGTCTATATGTAGATGACATATTGATATTTGGTACTGATTTAGAACAAATTGAAACTACCAAATGATTTTTATCTAGTAGTTTTGATATGAAGGATATGGGTGTTACAGATATTATTCTTGGAATAAGAATAATTAGAGATAGTGATGGTATAAGTTTATCTCAGTCTCATTATATAGAAAAGGTGCTAAAGAAATTTGATCGTTTAGATTGTGCACCTGTATCAACAACATTTGATTCTAGTATTAAATTAGTACCAAATTTAGGTAGGCCTGTTGCACAATTAAAATATGCTAGAGTTATTGGGTGCTTAATGTATGCCATGATCACAAGTACTAGGCCTGATATTGCATTTGCTGTTGAAAAATTAAGTAGATATACGGGTAATCCAAGTAATATTCATTGACATGCAGTAAGAAGAGTTCTAAAATATTTAAAAAAAATTATGGACTATGGCATTTGCTATAGTGGAGATCCTTCAGTATTAGAAGAATATATAGATGCATGCTGGATAAAAGTTAGAGATGACCATGCATCCACAAGTGGTTGGGTCTTCTTGCTTGGTGGAGGTGCAATTTGTTGGGGATCCAAGAAACAAACATGTATTATAGATTCTACTATGACAACGAAATTTGTTGCCTTAGGATCAGCAAGTAAAGAGGCTGAATGGTTACAAGATTTATTATATGAAATTTCATTGTGGCATAAACCTTTGTCGCCAATATCAATTCACTGTGATAGTGAATCAACATTATCATGAGCTTACAGTCAAGTATATAATGAAAAATCAAGGCATGTTGGTTTAAGGCATAGTTATGTTAGACAATTGATCAGTGATGGTGTAATAACCATTGATTATGTTAGATCAAGTCAAAATTTAGCCGATCCATTCACCAAAGGTCTAATAAAGGATTTGATCTATAAGACATCAAAGGGGATGGGTCTCAAGCCCAAATTTAAAAAATCATCAATAATGGAAGCTCAACTCTATGCTTAATGTTACATTAAGTCTTGAGTTCAATGAAACAAAGTATATTATATGATGATTGGAGCACGAATCATATTATATCCCAAGTAAAGCAAGTGCTCGATACCCATAGTATGAAGGAAGGATGAGCTTTAAGTTCTTAATAGGCTTATAGCATATAGCTATAGAAAGTGCTTAGTAATAGGAGCACTAAAAGTCTACCTATATGAGTGGAAGTGTGGCCGCTTCTAGGAATTAAGGGCTTGGTTCTTACAGCACTCATGAATTAGATACAGACACACGTTCATAATAGTGTTGGCAAGATGCTAAACATTAGTTGGTGCTAAAGTCTTATGTGTGAATATGTTTTGAAGTAGCCGGTATAGAATTGATGGTTCAAAGCATGTCTACCATTCAATTCTGACTACTAAAAATATTTTCACTAAGTGGAGGTTCAATCGCAAGACACTTCCATGTATACATAAGATTTCAGAATTGTCGAAGATCTTCATATTTTGATAATGGTGGGGGAATGTTAAAATTTTATTTTCAAAATTTAAATATATATAGAGAGAATCTTATGGGACCAAATTTTGTAGGAACCAAATTGAGATAAGAGTTATCCATAAAAGATTAGTCCCATATTAGATATGGAGAATTAGTCTTACTAGTATATAAAGAATTCTCCATATTGAAATCTAGATTGGATGGATGCTAAATAGGCTAGCCTAATACGTAAGCTACCTATGCCATCTTAAATATTTAATGGTCAAAAGAAGGCACCTGGGCACACGGGTTGCGACACGTCGGACTGAAGTATATATTTTATCAGTTGCATTTTTAAAAATTTTATTTAAAATTTGAAATTCAAAACTAAATATTATGGACAGATGCAACTATTCGAAAGTTGTAAATGATTGTAACTGTTCGGCAGTTAAGTGTCTATTCATTTTCTATAAATATTTAATCCTAATGATTGAGAAACAATAACAACACTATTTTCTCTATCATTTTCTGAATAATAAGGATCGTCTCTAATGGTGTTTGCTGCAGAAGGCATCACTAGAGTTAAACAATTCTACATACCGAAATGTTCTAGTGGTTTGTTGTTGCTACGTGCAAAGTACCGATGAACGTGGGCTTTATTGTATCCTCAAGAGTTTATTGTATCCTCAAGACTCTTGCATACAATCCTGTTGTACTTTTGATGGGGGTGAATAAAGTCTTAAAGACAGTGGCATTGCAGCATGCCTTGAAGCCATTTTCATATTGATCAATATTGCTTTTGCCAATAACTACTACTTATTTTTTTTTAACGGTAATTTTCAAATACCATCTAGGTCAAGACCAAGTAGCTAAGAATATGTAAATGATTAAACTTAAAAATAGATTCCTATTAAATAATTATTTTTCATGTAAAAGCAGCACCTAGCTTGCAGCTTTTGTATAAGAGGCTTTGAATTCAAAGAATTAATCACACAAAGTTCTAATAATTAACCTAAGAGGTGGTGGGGCTTTTCCTCCTCGACCCCTCTTCCTTCTTCCGTTGACCGACAGAAATGAACACGATGGGAAAGTGATAAGCTAGGGAAATCCTGGATCCACCCCATGAAAGAAACGCTCTCTCTCATCGGCGACTAGGATTTAGGATTCCAGCTTGAATTCTACCATCAAATCTTCGCTTCCATACTGATTTGACCTATCTCTCTTTCCTCCTTTAGATATCATTAAGATTTTGTTTCGATATTTATGAGTTATTGCATCTGGAATGTTTGTCTAGGGTTTGGATTTAAGTGATCTTGTCAGAAAAGAAATCCCTCAAATCAAAGTAGGTTAAGTTTTGTATTTATAAATGATTTAAAGAAATGTTTTGGTTTTGGCCAAATAGAAAGTGTAAGTATGAGAATCCAGACAAATATGTATTAGTTGAACTAGTACATTTTGATGATTTTTGATGCATACACACTAATGATTTCAAATGCATTTCTATAGCCACAAATCAAATAAGTTATTTTGTACATACGTTTGTTATATTTAATCTTTTCTTGATGCACCATGTCTTTTTTAATTTGGTGAACTGTTTCGTTGCATCTTAAAGAGCTGTCAAAATAATCCAAGACACAATACATCCTCATGCTGCTTGATTTTATGGTTGGCTGCTACAGCTGCTGCTGTGTTTCTTTAGTCTGTGCCTCGTGTTACAGTTTGCCTATTTTGTTCGTTCCTGTCACCACTGCTATCAAGTTCAGATGTTGGGAGCCTCTCCTTGAGTTGGAAAATTAGTTGTTTGTCTCCCATCATAATGCTTTCTAGTGTTACGTTTTTGCAAATTGACAGGTTCATCGTCTCTAGTTAAAACAACAAAGGGAGGAGGAAGAGGGAAGAAGTGGACTGCTGGTTTGCTGAACAGGAATCCTGGCTGCACACCACCCATTCTTTTATGATATATTTTTGGTAGTCCCTTCTCTCTTTCTTCGTTCATTTTCTATCTTCTTCTCTCCTAGTTTCTTTATTTTCAATCTTTTATTTACTTTCATTTTACTATAAAAAATAAAAATTTTATCGATGCAAAATTTATCTATGCTAAATTTAGCATAGGTAAAAATGGCAATTAGCTACGCAAAAAAATAAGCATCGGCAAAACTAACATAATTAGCTACGCAAAAGCTAAAGCATCAAAAAATATAATTATTAATATAAAAATTATGTCGATAATAAAAAAAGCATCGATAATTGATATCCTTATTTTTTAATTTTGGACAAATATTTATCGATGAAAAATTTACGTAGATAATAATTCTAATTACCTATGTTTAAATCTTACATAAGTAATTAGCTTTATTGCCTCCATTAAAATTACCTCGGTAATTTTTTTTATTAATTTTTTTATTTTTTTAAATAATTTATCGATGTTAAATTAGCGTAGAAAATAAGGCTAATTACTTGCATTTACATTTTTCATATGTAATTAAGCTTATTCCCTACGCCAAACTTATGTCGGCAAATTTTTTTATTTTTTTATTTATATAAATAATTTATCGATATTATCTTAGCGTAGGCAATAAAACTAATTGTCTATGCTTATTTGTTGCATAGATAATTAGGCTTATTGCCGATGCTAAATTAGCATCGATAAATATTTTTTTTTATAAATAATTTATCGATGCTAAATTAGTATAGGAAATAAGTCTAATTTCTTATGCTTAAGTCTTCGATAAGTAATTAAGCTTATTGCCTATGCTAAATTATCATCAAAAAATATTTTTTTATTATTTTTTATTTTTATAAATAAATTACCGACATAACATTTTCTTAGCTAAAGAGTCAAATTATCAATGCTCTCGGTTTGCATAGGCAAATGTCCTATTTACCTATGCATGTTAGCATCGGTAAAAAAAAAATTTAATTATTTTTTTATTTTTATAAATAATTTATCATTATCTAAATAATTTATAGGTATAATTTTAGAATTTAAAATTTATCTTTACTATTCATCATCTAAATAATTATCATTAAAGTATCGTCACAGAAGTCCATCTCGATCCAGTAGCCCTAGCTATGTCAATCAATAAAATTTGATTTCGACGACCATGAACAACTATATAATAATCTAATAAATAGAGACTATTGATAGATCTGAAAACTTGCAATAATAATCTTGATGATATTTATAACACACTATCAAAATTTCATCTCAATCGGACATTATTATCATAATCAATTTAGTATGGGATGATTTCGATCGTTAAATAAAAAATACATGATCAAAAGGCCAAATAATGCTCGATTATAAAGTAATTTTTTAGATAAATGATCTTTGATACTATTTTAATCATTTATATGGTGGTAATCATAAAATTTAATATGCACGTATATGAGCGATCCAAAACTATGTATCTTGATACTCATTCTTAAGGTTCTTATTTAAGTATACTTATGCTTTGTAAGATCTACTTAACGTAGATGGTTCATATATGTATGATCTAAATTTTATCATCATCATCATATAAATGATCAAAATAATAGAAAAGATCATTCATCTAAAAAATTATCTTATAATCGAACATCGTTTGATCTTTTAATCATACATTTTTTATTTAACAGTCAAAATTATCTTATGCTAAATTGATCATAATAATGATATTCGATTGAGATAAAACTTTGATAGTATGCTACAAATATTACCAAAATTATCATAGCAAGTTTTTGGATGCATTGATGGTCTCCACCTATCAGATCATTATATAGTCATTTATGGTCGTCGAAATCAAATTTTATTGATCGATATAGCTAAGGCTATCGAATTGAGACAAACTTTTGTAACGATATTTTTATAATAATTATTTAAATAATAAATAATGAAGATGAATTTTAAATTCTAAAATTATGCCTAGAAATTATCTAGATAATGATAAATTATTTATAAAAAATTAATTAAAAAAACTTTTTTATCAATATAAGAAAAATATAGGCAATAATATAATTACGTACGCATAAAAGTTATGTAAGCAATTAGAATTATTATCAATGAAATTGAGTGTCGAAAAAAGTGTAATTACCAACAAAAAATATTAATGTCAGAAATTCTTATTTCCAATGGATACATTGCATAAAAAATATTTTTTTATTTTTAATTTTTTAGTTTTAGTTAAATATTTTTTGACTCTAATATAGCGCAGGTAAATATATTGGTTACAAAAAAAATTAAATAAAAAAATATTTATCGATGCAAATATTCATCGAAAATAACAATAATTTCCTACATTAGATTTTTATGTAGGTAATTAATTTATTTTCCAACGTTAAGTTTACATCTCTAAAAACTTTAAATTTTTATTAAATATTTTATTTTTTATAAAATAATTTTCAATGCTTTTTTGCATCAGCAATAAATATAATTACCTATGTTTCTCCTTTACGTGGCTAATTGATGTAATTACCCACGCTAAATTTAGCATATGTAAATATTTTTTTTGATGTTTATTAATTTTTGATGTATTTTTGCATCGATAAATATTTTTAGATATTTATGCGACTAGTCCTCTTTCCATTTTTGTCTCCCTTCCCCACCCTCCTATTTCTCCGACTAGAACCCACTCCCACCCCTCCCATTTTGATTCTCTCTCTCTTTCGATCCGGCCCTCACTCTCATCGTCAGTCATCCCCGCCTCTACCTCCATCATTGTCGTCGTTGTCGTGTCATCGCCTCGAAAATTAAGGTAAATCCTTTTTTCTTTGGATCCTCGGGGAAGAAAGGAGTGGGGGGGTTGGTTGCCCGGGTAGGGAGAAAGGAGAGTGATGCAGGACAATAAAAAAAAAAAAGAAAAGACCAAGCTTCTTTTCGTTCGTCAATAATAAATCATGTCCGGCCATGGTATATTATTTTTAAGATAGACAGTATAGTTGCCTATACTCTACTCAAGAGGCATGACTGATTGACACGGGACAAAGCATGATTAATCTAAATGATGTAGATGAATACCATTTTAGAGATTAATAAATAACTAGCAATAATAAAGTAAATAAATAGATAACAAAAATTAAATATACTCATGAATAATTATAAAAAAAAATATAAATAAAATAAAGAATAGCAAGAAATTAAGTTCGCATGAAAATTCAAAAAAAAAAGAAGAATCTGGATCGTGGTAGTTAAGAAACTACTCTGATTAGGGCTCTTAATCTTTTAACCAAGCAGATCTATCAATAAAGAACTAGGTATTTACCAACATTAGATCTAAAAAAAAAAGTAAAAATTAAAGATTAGTTAAGAAGGAATGAAAGTCCTTATCAATATTTGATTTATAGAATAAGATCACTCTTTCTCTCTCTGCATGATAGATAAAAATTTTAGAGGAGATAAATCTTCTTTTGATAGAATAGGCTTGTATGGATAGATGGTGAAGACGAATCAGAGTCGTAGGAATACTAGATCTCAAGAAGATGAAGGTTAAAGAGATAGAAAAAAAGTAAGCCTCACACCCTTTCCTCATGGGGTAATTTTGGATCTTACACCCTCTCTCCCTCTTGGAGCGATTGACACAAGTATTTATGGATAAAATCATTCATACATTTATTGTCTCCTTCATGAAAGATATATGGGTTTATATAGGACCCTAGGGATCCTATTTCTTTAGAAATCCTATTTTTTTTATAAAAAAAAAATCAACCCTTTCAATAAAATACTACTACAAAAAGGGCTACGACAGCGGTTTGTAATCGCTATCGTAGCCTAAAAAATCGCTACCATAGGCTATGACAGCTATTTTCTAACTGCTGTCACTACGGTCATCGTCGTAGCTCTATGACAGTAGTTATTAGAACCGCTATTATAGATTGTCTATTGCAGTGGTTTATAAATCACTGCAATAGATCGACCTATCGCAGCGGTTATGTAACCGCTGCCATAGCATATATATAGCAGCGATTATATAACACTACCATAGATAATCTATAGCAGCGGCTTCTTAACTACTACCATAGGTCTAGTATAGCAGTTGACACCAGACCTATGGCAGCAGTTGGCATGGATATGACAGTGATTATAAAATCACTACTGTAGATCTTAAATAATTAAAAAAATATTTTTTTTATTTTTTATATATTTTATCTAATAAATATAGATATATAACATAAAAAAATATAATAAATACAAAAATTATTTTGAAATACTAAAATTTTATTATCAAATAAAATTTATTATAATATTTTTTTAAAAAAATAAAATACATCAAAAGTCTCCTAAATCTACAACATCATTATCGCCGTCGTCATCGGGAGCCGAAGCCGGAGTTGGAGCTGGAGCTGGAGCTGGAGCTAGAGTCGGAGCTAGAGCTGGAATGCGGGCCAACATATCCTCAAAGCTCATGACTCCAAAATGCGCATTGAGCATCGACATCATGTCTCTCACGATGTCCTTCAGATGAGATACGTACTCCTCAGCCCAATCTGCCCGCATCGCAGTATGATCTACCCATGCCAATGCCTCCTCAAGCTTCTTTCAATTGACAATACCGAAAGTCTGTGAGGAGACGCTCGCCTCGGATCAGTAGCTCGTTGGCGTATGTTCAAGCCTACATCGGATCCTCCCAGAGTGCTCAGGTCCAAAGACTTGAGACAGATGGTCATGGGGCCCAGAGGTATCCGGGCCCTCGCTCGTGAGCGCATCTAACTGATCCTGTAATTATAAATTAAAATAAAATTTTATAAGAAATATTATAATACTAATCATATATACTAATATATTTAACACTTATAACAATACGTCCGATCGTGGCGTTCATCGATCTGCCCGTCTTGTCCGTATGGCTGGATCAAAAGATCTCGCTATGGCTGGACATCACTCCATTTCTCATCAGTTATAATAAAGAATAAATTTATCAGAAAGATGATAAAAAATATGAATTTAATTTATCTAGTAAGATTTAAAATTAATTATCTCTTTTTGCACACGACTAGCCATAGACTCACGGCCTAGAGTGTGCGTATACTCCTGGGCTGCATGATTCTTCCGGTTCTGGTGGAAAGTAGCCTAACAAGTATTCAAATAAATAATAAATATTTAAAAAATATTTAAATAAAACTTTAAGTATATTAAAAAATTTAAAAGTTAGAAATTTTATCTCAAACTCCTGGCTCCTCTAGTGTCTAACCATCCTCTCCCACTAACTCGGAGGACAATCTTATATCTAAGGAACAAGCTCATTCGGAGTGTCTCATCGGTGCTCAAGCCATCCTCTATAGAGCTTAACCTTGTAACCCTGGTATAACTCCTCGATCTTCTTTAGTTGGGTATCTTGAGCCCTCTCATGATCGAAAAAGTCATACCTTCTCTGCACAAATTTATCAAAAATTAGTTATAAAATTATTCTAATCAAACATATATAGTGTAAACATATAAAATGCATAAATATAACTAAGATGCACATACTTACCCATATCTTCTTTCATACCCGATCCCTGATGGCATCATCCATCAAACGCTAGTCTCTGGGCTCTACGGGAATGATGTCCGACCACCACACAAGCACTCCAAAAAAGGAATGCATCTCCCGCACGGTCTTCCCTACTGGCATCCCCTCTGCATCATACTGCACCATCATCTAATGCTGGTGGTTTTACACGTGTGCTATATATGTGGGACCGCAAAATATCTGGCTGGATGATGCACTTACAATGCAAATACGTTATGCAAATATATAAGTGCACAAATACTATATAAAAAATAAAGTTGTGTTAATATAATAAAAACGTACACTCAGATGCCTACGATGGTAAAGGCTCAGTTACCGATGGATTAGATGCTGTCGATGGAGTAGATATCATCGATGGAGTAGATGTCGATGGTGAAGGTCCCTGAGCAGTTGATGCCAAGATGGACGGAGTATACTCCGACTGCTCCTCAGATGCGGAACTGTGCATAATCCGTCAAGAGACAGGGGTGAAAGCTAGATGGCATTTTAGTGCCATTATGATCTGCAATGTTAATGAATATTAATCAATATAACATCGTGATATATCAAGTTCTATTCGTTCAAAAGCTAAGCCGGCTCTGTGCCTGAGACAGCCGGCTCCATGCCTGAGACATCTGACTAGGATCCTCCCCTAATCGGCTCGATCATAGCCCAAGCTGATCCGACTGCGTATCCAAGCTGGCTCGGCTGTGTGCCATCCCCTCTATCACTCCCTCTCTCCCTCTCTTGATCTTTCGTGTCGGCGAGGCCGAACCCCTTCCTTCCAGCTTTTCCATCTCTCGATCTTCCTCTCTCCCTCTTTCGATCTTCCTCACCGATGAGGCTGGACCCCATCCCTTCCTCTCTCACTTTCTCGATCTCCCTCACCGACAAGGCCGGACCCCATCCCTCCTAGTGATGCTGGTGAGGAGGACCGAACACCCACCTCCCCTCTCTCGCTCTCTTGATCTTCCACTCTTCCTCTCTCGATCTTCCTCACCGATGAGGTCGGACCCCCTCCCTCCCAATGATGGCAGCGAGGCCGGACCCCTTCCCTCCCAATGATGGTGGCGAGGTCGGATCCCTCCCTTCCTCTTTTAAGTACAGATCCATTGGATATTCAAATTCAGATTTGATATCAGGTCTTGATCTGAATATCTAGATTCCGATCCATTGATAGATCTAGTCCACAACCACCGACATGGCATGATCCAAAAACTATGGCATGTAGATAATTATAATATTTATAATAAATATTTATAATATTTATTATAAATATTTTATAAATTATTATAAATATATATGATTAATAAATAATATTATAAAATTTAAAAGAAAATTATACCTATGGCTATAGAGAGCGGGTCGCATCGAAAGCTTTGAGGGTCGTTGGCGACAACGCTAGAGGAGGACGACGATACTAGAGGTAACTTGCGAAATAAAAATAAGATAGTGAGATAGAGAAGAGAGAAAAAGAGAAAAAAGAGAGAGAGAGAAAGGGCGGCCGGGAAGGGGGGCCAGGGGGAGGGGGCCACAGTGACGAGGAGGCCGAAGGAGGGCTTCGCACTCGGTCGAAGAAGGGTCAGAATGGTGGTGGTGGTGGGGGGTGGGATTTTGCGGGGACCGAAGGAGGGTCGGATAGGGGTTCGTCGAGGGGGGGTTCACTGGAGATCGAGGGAGGGTCGGATGAAGGGGTGGGGGGGTTTCACGGGGGCCGAGCGAGGGTGCATGGAGGTTCGCTGGAGGGGGGAATTTTGTGGGGGGGTCGAGGGAGGGTCGGATGGAGGGGTGGGGGGGCTGGGTGGGGGTGGTGGGGAGGACGATCGGAGATGGGGGGCTGGAGAGGAGGGTCGGATGGAGGGTGGGGGGTTGGTGGGGGGTAGCGGGGACGGGTGGTTGGGGATAGGGGGGCCGGAGAGGGAGGGGGAAGGAGGGATGGTGCCGGCCAAGGGGGAAGGAGGGGCGATGCCGATCGGGGAGGGAAGAAGGGTTGACGTCGGTCGAGGGGAGGAGGGGCGACGTCGATCGAGGGAGAGGAGCCTCACCGACGATGAAGAGGAGGGAGAGAGAGATCAAGTGCGCATGGAAGGAAATAAAAAATTTAGAGATTTTTAACCTAACCTACGGTAGTGGTTATCGAACCACTGCCATAGATCTATGATAGTGGTTATCGAACTGCTGTCATAAATCTATGATAGTGGTTATCCAAAATTATTGTCATTGATCTACGGCAACGGTTCTATAATCGTTGCTGTAGATCTATAGCAGTGGTTCGATATAACCGCTACCATAGGTGAAAAATAATTTTTTTTTATTTTTTCTCTAAATATTATATAATTTTAAAATTTAATGCCCATCTTCATCGTTCATTATCTAAATAATTATCATTAGAGTATCGTTGCAAAAGATTGCCTCGATCCGATGGCCCTAACTTCATCGATCATAAAAATTTGATTTTGACGATCACGAATGATGATGCAATGATCTGATAGATGAAGATCTTCGATGGATTCAAAAATCTGTAACAATGATTTCGATGATGTTTGTAGCATACTATCAAAGTTTTACTTCAATCGGATATCGTTATCATGATCAATTTAGTACGGAATGATTCGACCGTTAAATTAGAAACAAGCGATCAAAGGATTAAACGACATCCGATTATGAGATAATTTTTTAGTTAAATAATTTTTATTATAATTTTAAATATTTTATATAATAATAATAATAAAATTTAAATTATTTTCATATAAATTATTCATATTAAGCATATATTGCAAAAGTACGAGCATAACAATCAGTGAAGTTTTAGAATGGTTATCAGGAGACGTATAGTTTTAGATCATTCTTCATCTCATGAGTAAAATTTTATAATCACCACTATAAAAATAATTAAAGTAGTAGCCAAGATCATTTATAAAAAAAATTATCTTATAATTAGACATCGTTTGGTCCTTTGATCAATCGTTTATCATTTAACGGTCGAAACTAATCTATACTAAATTGACCAAGATAATGATATCCGATTGAAGTGAAACTTTGATAGTATTCTACAAACATCACCAAGATCATCGTTGTAGGTTTTTGGATCCATCGAAGTTCTCCATCTATCAGATCATCGCATTATCATTGGTGGTCATTGAAATTAAATTTTTCTGATCGACGAAGCTAGGGCCATTGGATCGAGGCGATCTTTTGCAACGATACTCTAATGATAATTATTTAGATAATGAATGATAAAGATGGACATTAAATTTTAAAATTATATAATATTTAAAAAATATATATATATAGCAGCGGTTACAATTAATCACTGCTATAAATCAGATTATAGCAGTAGTTCCTACTAACTACTGTTATAGATCTGACTTGTGGTAACAGTTACAATGAACCGTTGCTATAGATCGACCTATGACAGTAATTTTTTGTAATCGCTGCTATAAATCCTTCCTATAATAGCGATTTTCTATAACCACTGCTATATGTCGGACCTATAGCAACAGTTACAAAAATCACTACCATAGGTCCGACCTTTGGCAGTGGTTAATGAAAATCGCTGTTGTTGGATCTATGACAGCGGTTTCGAAAATCGTTGCCATAGTAAGCACTGTTATAGACCATTTTTATAGTAGTGAAAAAGTAAAATATTATGTATGATTTTCAAATATAATAATATATCATATCTATCTTTTATAGAACCATAAAGAAAAAATCAGTCTTTTAATAAAATAAGTAAAAAATCAAGAACTCTTAAGAAATTCTAGGAAAGAAGAGAAACTCCATGTGGGCGCTTGATGCTTGGCATGAGGATCCTTGGGCATGACACATGTTGGCATGTATATTTTCTCCCTGGGCATGTAGAGGATGGTGGCTTCAAAGATGACGTGGACCAAGCTTGCTTCTTTATGATGGTCTCTTTCCAAATAAAGCTCAATCCAAAATAAACTCAAGTATCGTCCCATGGACCCAAAACTAAATGCATCAAAAGATCTAATTGACTAAATCAAAAGGACCATAACTAAATAACTGAAGTAGAGTTATTCTAATATAGCTTCTTCAATCCAAATTAAATCTAAATTATATCGTCGACCTCTGGTGGCTCTGGTGTCCGCACCAATTCTCTCGGGGTGGTTGCAGCTCTTCTCGAATGATCCAGATATTCTCAAACTCTGGCCGACCTCATCATCTAACTAAGTATCGCTAATAGCCTCGACTCCGGATGGAGATGATCTGCTCGTCCAAAATTCTCTCTATCTGATCATGCTTTGACATTTTGGCTGGTGGACATTCAGGAATAGGCTCTCTCTTAAATGTTAGTTCAAGCTCAAATGGCTCACTAGGTATCCAAGTTGGCTCTTTATAGGCGACGAGATCTGCAATGTTAAAAGTAGAGCTAATCCCAAAATCAGAAGGTAAGTCCACAACATACGCATTCGATCCGATCTTCTTTAAAATATTAAATGGACCTGCTCCTTGAGCATGTAACTTCTTGATGGTTCTTGATGGGAATCGTTCAGACCTCATTCGAACCATCATATAGTCTCTTTCCGCAAACTCTTGGGCACATCAATGAGAATTTATATTCTATTTATAAATTTTATTATTAATACTAATTTTTTTACTAATCTCTTTATGTAAACTCTTGACATGCTGTGCAAATGACTCTGCAGATTCAAAAATTCTAGCATGCATGGGCAGTGGGATAAGGTCTATTAGTTTTCTAGGTTGATATCTATGAATTACTTCAAAAGAACTCATGCTAATGGACCTATTAACAGAGCTATTATATGCAAATTCAGCTCGAGGCAATAAAAGATCCTAGTTATCCATATGTTCCCCAATCAAGCAATGCAACAAATTTCCAAGACTCATATTGATCATTTCAGTTTGACCATCTATTTGCGGATAAAAGGTAGAAAAAAATTTTAATTTTGTGTCTAGAAGGTGCCATAGGTTTTTTCAAAAGTAGCTCATGAATCTAACATCCCTATCAGACACAATGGTTTTAGGCAATCCATGCAATTTAACAATCTCATCAAAGTATATTCTTACAACTTTCGAAGCATCAGACGTTTGGTAACAAGGCAAAAAATGGGCCATTTTTGAAAACCTATCTACAACCACTAGAACAAAATCATGCTTCCTAACTATCCTAAGTAAGCCTAAAACAAAAGCCATGCTAACATCTTGCCAAGAATAGTCTGGAATAGGCAAAGGTGTGTATAGGCCAGTGTTCTATTTTTTCTGCTTCGTTATGGCACACATTCTACCCTGGATAATAATTCGAGCGACATCTCTTTTCAGGCTTGGTCAGAAGAACTGAACTTCTACCAACTCTATGATTTTATTCCTACCAAAATGTCTAGCTAATCCTCCAGCATGTAGTTCCCAAACTAGAAAATCTCTTAAAGATGTACGGAGAACACACAACCTAGCTCCTCTAAATAAGTAACCATCTTGAAGGATATATTTACTGTATTCTCTAGATGGTCATTTTCATAAAGTGATAAGTATACTACCAAAATCTGGACACTCCTCATAATTATTTTTAATTTTTTCAAAACCAACAATCTCTACACTAATGGTGGATAACAAAGTATGA
Source organism: Cocos nucifera (assembly GCA_006176705.1). Lineage (NCBI taxonomy): Eukaryota > Viridiplantae > Streptophyta > Magnoliopsida > Arecales > Arecaceae > Cocos > Cocos nucifera. Next base: position 99,933 of record QRFJ01004404.1, on the reverse strand, counting down.
CAATAACTCAAGGCATCAGCAGTGCGATTCTCTACACCCGCATGATATTTCAAAATAAAAGTATAGGCTTGCAAAAACTTGACCCATCTACCATATCTATGATTCAATTTTTTTTGAAAATTTAGGAATTAAAGGGCTTAATGATCTAAGTATAAAATAAATTCTTATGGTAGTAGGTAATGTCTTCAGTATCTTAGGGCTTGGACTACCGCATAAAACTCCTTGTCATAGGTAGAATATTTTAGCTTAGAATTATTAAGTTTCTTGCTAAAGTATGCTACTGGATGACCTTCTTGACTAAGGACATCACCAATCCCAACTCTTGATGCATTACATGCTACTTCAAAAATCTTGGAAAAATCAGGTAGACGTAAGACTAGAGCGTGGATCATTTTATCCTTAATATCTAGGAAAGCTCTATTGGCTGCTTTAGTCCATTCAAAATCTCTCTTTCTAATGCAATCAATGATGGGAGCGGCTATGGTGCTAAACCCTTTTATGAATCTACGAAAAAAGATTGCTAATCTATGAAAATTCCAAACATCATGTACACTCTTGGGTATCGGCCACTCAACTATTGCTCTAATCTTTTTGGGATCGGCAGACACACCATCAGGGGTAACAATAAAATCTAAGAAGATGACACGATCTGTCATGAAAGCATATTTCTTAGGATTGGCATATAGGCTTTCTACTCTAAGAACTTGGCATATTTTTCGGAGATGATCTAAATGGACCTTCCTAATTTGACTATAGATCAAAATATCATCAAAATACATGACCACAAACTCTCCTATAAACGACCATACCTCGATCATCAATCTCATGAAAGTACTAAGAGCATTAGATAACCTAAATGGCATCACTATCCACTCATATAAACCATCTTTCGTCTTAAAAATAATTTTTCACTTATCTTTTGGTCTAATTCTTACTTGATGGTAACCACTTTTGAGATCAATCTTAGAAAAAATAGTAGCTCCAACCATCATATCTAGCATATCATCTAACCTAGGGATGGAAAAATGGTACTTAATGGTGATCATATTAATGGCACAACTATCTATGCACATTCTTCATCATGTACCATCCTTCTTTAGAGTCAATAGTGCAGGAACCGCACAAGGACTTAAACTTTCTCTCACAAATCTCTTTTTTATTAACTCTCCAACTTGCCTTTGTAGCTCAGCATGCTCAGCAGGGTTCAGCCTATAATAGGATAAATTGGGTAGGATAGATCTAGGTACTAAATCAATGGCATGTTGAATATTTCTAATGGACAATAAGTGATCTAGGAGATCCTCAGGGAAGACATCATGGAATTCACTAAGAAGGCTGACTACTTCCTTGGGATGATCTACTTTAGGGTCCTCACGAACTTCTCTCACAGCAAGCATCCAAACTGGTGATCCATTACTCATGGTCATCTCTAATTCCTTAGCACCTATCAGATGGAGGCTTTTTTTTTTGATGTTTTCTTTTGGTCTATCACCTATCTTTCTATTGGTAGCCTTAGGTGCGGAAGGATTGATTGTGATCTTCTTACCCTTATGAGTGAAACTACAAGAGTTGGTTCGGCCATAAATTATAACATCATTGTCAAATAACTAAGGTCGACCTAATATGATACTTCCAACTTCCATGGGTAAGACATCGCACCAAACATGATCCTGATAAGAATGAAGCTAGATGGGAATACGGCATCTAAGTTTAATGAAAATAGAAGAAGAATCTATCTAAGATATGCGGTATGGGCTGGGATGATCTATAGGAGCAAATTCTAATCACTTAACCATATCGATGGAGATGGCGTTGATACAGCTACCGCTATTTATGATCACTTTATAAATTTTATCGCTAAATTTTATGAAGATATGAAAAATAAAGATCCTGTGCCAGTTTTCACTCTCTTTAGTCGGTGCTAGAATATACCTAACAACTCAAAGCCTAAGATTTGACTCCGGTGCAACAAAACTTAGGATGTTCTCAATACTTTCAAACTACTCAACTTAGTCTAGATTAGCTTCATAAACTTTCTCTTCAATATTTTCTAGAGTTTTTTCTTCTAATTCTTCCTCAAATAAAGATCGGTTATGGTATTATGCAGCAAAATGATCATAATCATGGCACTTGAAATAATAGAATCGAGAACTACTTTTCTTAGATAACTCTCCTACAACTCATTTTTCTTTATCTTCTTTTCTCATAATAGAATTTGTATGTGGAGGTCCATTACTAGGAGCCTAGTTAGTATTGGGTCTCGATCCAGAAGAAGTTATTCGGCTAGGTTCAAGATGACGGATAGTTGAATACTTAGAGAATCTCTCAAAGTCCATGGCAAGTTGATAAGCTTATTCTAACGTGGTTACCTCTTGCAAAAAGAGTTCATGCTGGATATTCTCTTGTAATCCAGCTCTAAATCTAGACAAGATAACAATTCTATCTTTGATTACTCCACATCTCATGAGGTACTCATCAAATCTCATGATGTACTTAATGACTGATCTATTTTCTTAAGTAAGTCTCTGCCACTAATCTAAAAGTCTTTATTGATAGGATATGGGAAGGTATTTTTTTTCAGAGTTTCTCCTTCATTTCATCCCAGATTTCTATCGGATCTTGTCTTCTCTAGTTGAGAAGATGCTCAACATTTTTTCAATAAAGTTGGATTTGCCTAACCAACTTCATCCTAGCAAACCTAACTCTCCTTGCTTCAGACATTTTGTACCATCCAAAATAATGGTCCATGCCCGATTTTCAATTTAGGTACTCTCTCAAATCTAGACAACCATCAAAACTTGGGGCTTTAATCTTCATATTTCTAAGGACATGCTCATCCTGATCGAACTAGTTATGGTATGTGCATGCTGCTATAGGTCGATCTAGGTCTAGATTCCTTCTTCTCTATCCTATAGGTAGTTGGAGAGACTCAGGTTCAGATTGTCTTTGCCTAGTTTCTTCTAGTATGGCTATTTTTTCACTCATTATTTTCATAAAATCTTTTATGTCATCAAACTTCTCGGTTAGGATATTAATGATGGCTGCTGTATTGGGATCCATATTGGTACTGGGTGGAAAAATAGAACATTGGTACTGGGAACCTTATCTAGTGGTCATGCAAGTTCAGGATGCAGGAATAAGATGCAGTAAGAAAGAAAAAAAAATGCTGGAAAGTAAATTATGAAATTTAAAATGTAAAAATTTAACTTAAAGGAATTTAAATTATAGAATTTAAACTAAAGTCCTAACCAATCCGACTCTGATACCAAATTGATGCGGGACAACCAAAAAAAAAAGAAAGGACCAAGCTTCCTTCCATTCATCAACAACAAACCACATCCGACCGTGGCACATTATTCCTAGGTTAGATAGTATAGTTGCCTATACTCTACTCAGAAGGCATAACTGATTGATACGGAACCAAAGCACGATCAATCTAAATGATGCAGATGAATGCCATTTTACAGATCAATAAACAACTAGCAATAATAAAGTAAATAAGCAGATAGCAAAAATTAAATATGCTCATGAATAATTATAAAAAAAAAATATAAATAGAATGAAGGATACCAAAAAATTAAGCTCGCAAGAAAATTCAAAAAAAAAGAGAAGAATTCGGATCATGGTAGTTAAGAAACTATCCTAATTAGAGCTCTTAATCTTTTAACCAAGCAAATCTATCAATAAAGAACTAGATCTTTACCAACATCAGATCTAAAATAAAATAAGTAAAAATCAAAGATCAGTTGAGAAGGAATGAAGGTCCTTATCAACGTTTGATCTATAGAATAATAGATCACTCTTTCTCTCTCTGCATGATAGATAAAAATTTTGAAGGAGATAGATCTTCTTTTGGTGGAATAGGCTTATGTAGGTAGATGGTGAAGATGAATCGGGGTTGTAGAAACACTGGATCTCAAAAAGATGAAGGTTAAAAAGATAGAAAAAAAGTGGGCCTCGCATCCTCCCCTCGTGGGATGATTTTGAGTCTCACACCCTCTCCCTCTCAGATTGATTGACATCAATATTTATGGATAAAATCATTCATATATTTATTGTCTCCTTCGTGAAAGATAAATGGATTTATATAGGACCCTAGGAGTCCTATTTCTTTAGAAATTCTATTTTCTTTATAAGAAAAAAATCAACTCTCCCAATAAAAAAGTAAAATATTATATATGATTTTTAAATACAATAATACGTCAAATCTATCTTTTATGGAATCATAGGAAAGAAATCAATTTTTTAACAAAATAAGTAAGAAATCAAGAACTCTTAAGGAATCATAGGAAAGAAAAGAAACTTCATATGGGCGCTTGATGCTTCGCACAACTTGGCATGAGGATCCTTAGGCATGGCATATGCTGGCGTATGTATTTTCTTCTTGAGCGTGTGGAGGATGGTGACTCTAAAGATGACGTGCACCAAGCTTGCTTCTTTATGATGATCTCTTTCCAAATAAGGCTCAGTCCAAAATAAACTCAAGTATGGTCCTATGGATCCAAAACTAAATACATCAAAAGAACTAATTGACTAAATCAAAAGGACTAGAACTAAATAACTGAAGTAGAGTTATTCTAATATGGCTTCTTCAATCCAAATTGAATCTAAATTATGTCGTTGGCTTCTGATGGTTCTGGTGTCCGCACCAGAAAGGAGGAGGGGTAGGATGGGATGGAGAGGAGTCCGAGTTGGGGATGGGGGCCGCGATTATAACGGACCCAAAATTGGGTATTTTGGGGTAGGAGGGGCACCACGAGGGTGGGGGTGGGGAGGAGGGATGCCATGCGTAGGGGTTAGGGAGGAGGGACTATCGCCGGGGCCGAGGGCGGATGGCTAGGGGGTGGGGTTGGGGGGGTTGTGGTGTATGGAGGAAGGAGGGAAAAAAAATATAAAATTTATATATTATATATAAAATTATATAAATATTTTATATAGAATTATTTAATATTTTATAGGATTATATATTTTATAATTATTTTATATATTTTATAAGATTACTGGGTATATAATACCAAACTTTCCTTTGGTATTATAAAAATATATTTATTAATTATATAAAATATATTATAATAAATATTAATATATTTTTTAAAAATATATTTATTAATTCTATAAATTATAAATCCTATAAATATATATTAATTATTATTATATAATCAATATTTTTATTTATATTTATAATTTTTAATATAAATATATATTTTAACTAGAAAAATAAGATAAATATAAGTAATATATTATAATTTTATTATCTAAATATATAGTATCATAATATATTTCTACTATAATTTAAAATTATTATTGAATAAAAGTATGATAATAGTATAATTAATAATATATGATAATATATAATTCAAGCATAATGTAAAGTCACGTCATTTATATTTTTATAATTTTAATCTTTTTAAAAAAATTATCTGTATTATTTTAAAAATACTAGTATTGATATGAAGACACGGAGTGCCACAATTCTGGTTGGTTAAAGAAATATTCGCAAAAGTAGGAAGGTTGCATGGATAGAAGTTATGTTTATGGAATATAATTTATGTTATGTTTTATTAGCATTTTTGATTGATGATATTTGTAATGTATGTTATTAACGAATATTATTTAACTTTGAATTTTTTTTTAACTTTTTATTTGAGGTTCATATTGGTAGTTTATTGTTAAAACTATATTGATTTATAATTTTTTATTTATAAAATTTATTACATAATATATGAAAAATATCCATATTTTAGAGGAAACTCTACCAAAAGCCAGAGTTATCCTTTTTCGATAAATTAGGATACCATATCTGAATGTATACTCAGATATGGTAGCTAAATTGCATTGAGCCATAGATTTTTATTCAAGAGTCAATTCCGATCGGGATCGACTCTTAGATGCATCATTTTCAAGTATTTTGGAAAATCTTTAATCTTATTATTGTTATTAATCAATATTTTATTTTATTATGTGGTGTTTAGTAGTTATTTCTCATTTATTCTTCGGATATATATTAGATAGGGTGCATAGGCATCATATTCACATCGTATACTTTGAGAACCACGAGGAGATGCTGCCAAAATTTTTACAATAATGAAACAAGATATCAACCAATAACAATAATAAGATTATTGTTCTTCTAAAATAGATAGGACCATACCTGTTAGAAATGGATAGAATTATATATTTTTAAAATCTTACAAATAATATATACTTTAATGATGAATATTTCTTTTAGATAGATAAAAAATATTGACAAGAGTTGGATGAATGCTCGCTCTATCATCTTACCTGAATACTGATAAGGTGTTAGAGATTTTATAAGATTTGTACAAGAAAGAGTTGATGATCTTAATAGAATTAAATATCCTTATCGAAGATGTCATAATAATTACTTTCAGTCTACAGATACAGCATTGGAGCATTTGTTGAATTAGGGTATGGATTCAAAGTATACTATTTGGGATTTGTATGAGGAATATAGACCTACTAATATAAAAGATCAACATACAGGTCAACAGTTTGAATCAATTGGCATTAATGAGATGTTAGATGATTTATATGAAGGATCATATTTTGACAACTCTCCTGACAGTATGGATAATACAAATAATGAATATTTTTAAAAACTCATGAGAGATGCCAAGAAGTTATTATATCCAAATTATAAGAAGTTCTCGATGCTTGAGTACTTAATAAAACTTCTGCATGATAAAATCATGTTTGGTTGGAGTTAAAAGTCGTTTGACTTTATGTTGAACTTAATCAAGGAGGCATTATCGGATGGTGAAAAACTTCCAAAATCATATTTAGAGGCAAAAAAGTATATGCATGAACTTGGACTGGGTTATACACCAATACATGCATGTAAGAATGATTATGTAATGTTTTATAAAGAGTATCAATACTTGGATTGTTCCCAAATGTGGTGAGTTTATGCTGACAATTTCAAAAGAGGTAAGAAGCAGCCTCACAAGATTTTGAGATACTTTCCATTAACACCAAGATTTTAGAGACTTTATCAGTCATCGAGAACTACTAAGGCGATGAGATGGCATCATGAGATGAGAATCCTGAGGATAACATTATTAGTCATCCAGTAGACTCTATAGTTTGAAAAAAAATTGATAAACAATATTCTCATTTTGCTAGTGACCTATGCAACATTCGTCTTGGCCTAGCATCTAATAATTTCAATCCATTCGGGACCATGAGCAATGCTTATAAAAAGATAATCCAAATTCTCGACTAGATCTGGAAAGAATGGAATACGACATGAGTTGCACTTGGTGCCCCATGATGGTGGAAAATTTTTAATGCCAACTACAAGTTATACATTACATGATAATGAGAAAAGAAGTTTTTGTGAGTGGTTAAAAATCGTAAAGTTTTCTGATAGCTTTGCCTCCAATATTTCAAGCTATATGAACTTGAAATATGATAGTATCTCGGATTTGAAGACTCACGACTCTCATGTTATATTGCAGCATCTTATACCTGTTATGATGCATGATTTCTCCATCCTAAAGATACATAATGTACTTATTGAATTGAATATTTTCTTTCGAGAATTATGTTGTCGAAAACTCCCAGTTGATATACTCAAGAAGCTTCAATCAGATATTACCTTATTGCTGTGTAAGCTCGAAAAAATTTTTTCATTATGATTTTTTGATATTATAGTACGCTTGATGGTTCACCTTCCAAGAAAGGCTTTGCTTGCTGGGCCAGTTCAGTACCAATGGATGTATCCCATTGAACGGTAATAATATTATAAAAATATTAATTTTTTTTATTTAATTTATAATTATAATAAAAAAATAATTATATATTTTTTATATTTATTTTTATCATTTTGTATGTGCAGATTCTTGTATAAGTTGAAATAATATATGCAAAATAAGGCATATCCAGAAGGATCAATTACGGAAGCATATATTTTTATAGAGTATCTTATATTTTGTTTGATGTGCCTCGATGATGTGAAAATACGATTCAATCATGAAGGGCGCAATGCAGATAGGGAGTTAGCCGATATTGAATCTACATTATATGTTTTCAAGATTAATATTCATCCAATTAGTGGAAGAAAGTACAAACATATGGATATAAAATAGCATGAGCTGGCATATTTCTATGTACTAAATAATTATGAAGAAATCTATCATTTTATGGAGTAAATATATTTACATAATCAATATTATATACTTTTCATAAGATAAAATAAATAATAAGCATGTATTTATTATGGAGAGCATAGAGACATATTATTGTAATAAAATAATAGAAATATCAAGAGACGACATCAAAAAAAGTTTGCAGCTTGGTTCAGACAACGTGTAAGTATAATAATAGTTTTGTTCAACTTTTTATTACGTATAATGTACACAGAGATGATTTATTTTAATTTATATGTATGTTGTTGTAGATGATGTTAATGTATCATAATAAAGAAGATGGTGCAATCGAGAAATTATATGATTTAGCATGCCACCTCGATCCTAGGATTTCATGTTATAGCTCATATATTATTGGTCATATGAGATTTCATAAAAGAAAGCTTGATATATAGCGGCGGACTTAAAATAGTGGAATTTTGATGTTGGAAACCGATGGAGATAATAAGATTGAATATTATGGTATCCTAATGGACATTATACAGTTAAGATATAGGTCAAAATAATTTATGTACTTGTTTAAATGTCAATAATAGGATATCAACAATAATAGGATGGATATTCATAAAAATGCATACTTTACAAGCATCAACTTTGCAAGAACATGGTACCAATCTGATCCTTTCATACTCGCTAATCAAGCAAAGCAGGTATTATACCTAAAAAATATGAGATATAAGGATGAATGACATATTGTACAAATAATTGCACCGAGGGATGTTTATGACATACATGTTCATTCCAAGATAGAAATATACGAGAATTTTTTTCAGGAGGAATAGAACACAGGTGACTTAAGATAGTACGGTGCCGATATTGGAAGCACATCTTCTTTGATTAGAGATGACATGCAATCCGATAATATTAATATTAGTAAATTAAATCTGAACAAGTCAGAGGATTATGATGACAACTTCATAAATGATGATGAGGAAGATTATACATTGGTAGATTATGATGACAAATATGTCGATAATACTCCTGATGAAGTTATAGATATTGAATAATAATATGTAATTTTTTAAGAAACTCATATGTCTTAAATTCGTATTTCATTTAGTGTTGATGTAATTTTTATCAATATTATATTAGTTCTCTAATATGTTGTTTGCTACAGATATGCCATCAGGAGGACGATCTCGGAGGGAAGGCCCACGTGGAGATGTCGGTATATCTTCATCTCAGCAACAGTCTTCTGATTAGATAGCCACATTATCTACTGCCATGATATATTGATTTTATATATTATAATTTTTTATATTTAATTTATTTTAATTTTTTATCATTTATAAATAATTGATTATAAGCTATGCCACTAGGAGGACGATCTGATGGGAGGATCGATATGGAGATGTTGGTACCTCTTCATCTCAGCAGCACACTACCGAGGCAGGCACATCATCTCCTACCATGATATATTGATTTTACATATTATAATTTTTTTATATTATATTTGATTTAAATTTTTATTATACATAAATAACTGATTTTAAGCTTTTTATTTTGCTGTAGCTGCTGATGCTATGATTAGGCAGACTCGTGGAGCCACCAAAAATGAGAAGCTAGAGGAGTGGAGGAGGGCACATTTTGAAAAGAGGATGAGGATTATCATCCCATCGGAATATATCATACCACTGAAGCGCTACATCAGAAATTCATACGTATGCAAGATTGGTATTATTATTTATTCATATGCTCCTCTGACGCTGTTTGATTGATGTAGAGTTACAAGACCATAATAGTAGATCCTCCTCGACCATTTATAGATAACTAAATATAAATTATATTATATTTTTTAAATACAGATCCTTCTATTTATTTATATTTATTTGATAATTATTTAATTTTTATTTTTTTTAAATCTCATATATTGTACATTATTTTTGTAGCACGATTTTGATATTGAAGAGATTAATATCCCGCATGTGCGGGAGGCTACCCTTAGGTATATGGAGAGATTGCTTAGAGAATTCAGATATGAGCTCCATAGCTACTGAAAGGAGGTCTTCCATGCATGTGGGGTGGCGGCGGCACATGGACACCGCACAGGAATGTATCACGTCCCAACTGGGATCTTCTCTGCACCATATACGAGGATCCTATATATTAGATATAACTGTTATATATAATAAAAATATTGATTATTAAATTGATATGATATTATAATATGTTCATTAATATCTTGATTGCATTTACTTATTAGGCCTTTTGTGCAAAGACCTTACAAAGCCGATCGAGACTCATGATGATGCATTGTAGTGGATCGAGGTAATTTGTACAATATCAGTAAGAGCTGGTAAGTATATATACATATATCTTTAATGATTTTTTATAATATGTCTATGTCTGTATACTTATATTCATAAATTTTAGAGAACATCGAGATACGACAGCTGCCTGGGTGGATTGACGTCTACCAAAGAACCTATCATCGGGCGACGGGCGAGTGGCTTCTTGAGACTAGAGAGAGACATGTGAATATTGATTAAGTTTTGTTTCAATTTCATTATAAAGTTTAGACTCTTGATTATATTTATTTTTTTCTTTAATTAGGAGCAAATGATGGAGATATGACCCCAGCCCCACACTAAGGACTCCACCCCACCCACAGATGACAATATCTGTGATGAGATACTCGATAGGAGACCTAGCTATGTTATGAGATTGGGATATGAGATAGTGGCCCCTAACTCCTCTTGAACATCACATGCTTCTTGTGATGCTTTTCAGCATGAGATAGAGAGGAAACATGCTGAGACTGAGAGAAGACATCAGGAGGAGATAAAGAACCTACGGCGGATAATGCAGACGAGTTATGCAAGCTTTCATGCTTGCAGCATTTGGGATGAAGCTCGACGAGTTATATCGTTGTATGCCTCCCCCACCGACTTTTGATGTTCTTGCTGATGCTTATGATCAAGACTCCATCGATGATGATGGATGTCCTCTATAACTGATATTATTTTATATTATTTTTAATCAATATATTTTCATCATTTATTAGATAATTAGTTTGCTAACTTAATTTTTTAATTTAATATAGACCTATGATATGTGGCTGAACATATGGAGTTTTATTTTATTTTAATGTATATATTTTTTATATAACATCTTTTATGATTATATATATCTCTTATATTGATTGTATGAATGACATTTTTATATATATACATGATTTTATATGAATATTTTATATGGATGTTTTAAAGTAAATGAATTTAATTTTGGCATGTGTTTATTTATCTATAGGTTTATATTTTGGCATGTATTTTAAAGTGAAATGAAGAAGATAGATATTATATAATGTCTACAAGTTTTAAAAAATTGGCATAAATAAAATTTAATTTTTGTTAAAAATAATTAGCGATGCAAAAAGAAGCATAGGTAAAGGATTTTAGCGATGCTAATTAGCATCGGTAAATTTAAAGTAACTATCACCAAACAACGTATCATTTTTAGCCATGCTTAATAATTATCGATGTAATTAAGCATCATAAAATATTTATTGATGCAAAATAAGCATAGGTAAATCCAAAGTAACTATCGCTAAACACCATGCTAGCATGCCATCTTTAGCCATGCTTAATAATTACAGATGTAAATTTATATTGCAAAATATTTATTGACGTAAATGAACGTAGGTAAATAGGACATTGGCGACATAAACATTGTGTCGCTAATAGTTTACCATCGTTGCCTTCGCATCGCGAAAAACATTTTCCGACGATTGGTTAGCGTAGGAAAATCTTGATTTTTCAACATAAATTTTCATTGGTAAAGATTTTTTTGCCAACATTTACATAATTTACATCGGTAAAGATTTTTTGCTGACATTTATGTTGCATAGGTAAAACTTATTTCCGACGCTCAGGAAGCATAGCTAAAAATAATCACCAACATTTCTTTTAACATCGATAAAACTTATTTTTTCTGATGGAATTTCATAAACATCGATAAATAGAATCAATGACGATACTTTTGTCGACGAAACTTTGCCGATGAATTTTACGTTGGTAGAAATAATTAGCGATGCTTTTTTGGGATTTATCTATAGTTCTATTGCATAGTTAATTATCCTTTTCTTGTAGTGTTTCTTTCGGTTGTTCTAAAGTTGTTTTGGCTTTTTGTTTTTGAATACATAAAGAATGGATAACAAATATTTTGGGTTATCATATATATATATATATATAAAATAAAAGACTGTAGAGGGATATTATGGTGTTACGACCATAGTATTTTAAATCAATATAGTTATGCCATATGTCGAGCTAAGCAGAAGAGAAGAAGAGAAAGACTCCTAATCGAGGTCCTCTTCTCTCTCTATTCCAATAAGATTGGAAAATTTTTTCTATAAACCCCCCCATCCCGTAAGTTTTCCATTGTCGATGGATTGTCAAAAAGAAAATCATGGTATGAGTGGAGCAGGAGGGAGGAGGCATCAAAGGAGAAGGAATGGATCGTTGGCCGGCTTGCAGCAACTCGGCTACGGCAGGTAAATCAAGTAACTCTTTCTGCTTTCTTTCGTCTTCCACATTACGGAGAAGATAGGCCGGGCGTGGACGAATCGGACAAAAAAGGAAACTGAAAAAAAGATCGTGGTATAGGTGGGGTGGTTTGATGCCGAGGCGGGGCGAGGAGAAGGGGCGGGGAGAAGACATGGGGGAGGGGGCTGGCGGCTAGGGGATAAAGAAGCAGCCAATTGGTGGAGGCTCCAGTTTCTCAGCTCCATCCCTTCATTGGCTCTCTTCTCCATTCTATTCTATTCTCTAATGCCGCCGTCCTTGCCGAAGGCCGCCTTTGGTGGAACCCATTCATTGTCAAAGAAACTCTCACGACCATTGTCGGCTAGGGGAGGGAGGGAGTGGTGGTCCCTTGGAGCTAGGAGGTGATGTGTAGGTTTGTTGGGGCTGGTAGGGAGGAGGTTGTGGTCGGACAGAGTCGTAGGGGGCGCGAGGTTCGCCGGGATTGGGGAGGGGAGGGGAGGGGGTCTGGTGCTCGCGGTGCAGCACGGGGATGGTGGGTGCGGTGCGGATGATGATAAGGCGGGGCCATGGATCATCGGGGGTAGGGAGGCGTGGGCTGGGGGTGCTGCGGGAGGAAGAAAAGGAAAGGGGAAGGAAAGAAAAAAAAAAGAAAAAAATATTTAAAAAAAAGAAAGAAAAAAAGTAAAATAATAATATTTTTTTATTAATTTAAAAATATTATTTATATAATATTATTTTATTTTTAAAAATTTATTTCTTAAAAAATTAATAATAAAATATTATTATAAAAAAATACTATTTTTAAATAATATGTTATTAATAATAAAATAATAATAAATTATTTTTTATTATTAATAAAATAATATCATTTTACTATTTTTATTAAAATAATATTTTATTTTTATCAAAAATATTACTTCATTAATAATAATAATTTAAATAATAAAATATTATTATTTTATTAATAATAAAATATTATTATTAATTAATAGTAAAATATTATTGTTTGATTAATAATAAAATATTATTTTATTATATAAAAAAGGAAAGAAAAAAAAAAAATTAAATTTTTAAGTAGTAATAAAATATTATTATTTAATTATCAATATTATAAGATTATAACTTTACTTACCAAGAAATCTAATTTTTTTTTAAAATTATATTTTTATTAATAATTTTAAAATATTATTTATATAATAATATATTATTTTTTAAAAAAATATTTTAAAATTAATAATAAAATATTATTTTTAAATATTAATATTTTTTAAAAAATATTTTTTTTAAAAAAATATTAATAATTATATAAATAGTTTTTAAAATTAATAATAAAAAATTTTTTAATAGTAAAAATATTTAAATTAATATTTTTTAAATATTTTTAATGTTAATTATAATAAATATTAATAGTTTTTTCATTATGATCGAGATCGGTGTTTATTGAGAGAGAAGGGGAGTGGTGGTATGGTGGCATCGGCGGGCATGAAAAAGGTATGAGAAGAAAAGAGGGGGCAGAGCTGCGATCGAGATTGGCGTTTGTTAAGAAAGAAGAGAAGTTGTGATAGAGTAGCATCGATGGATGTGAAGAAGAGATGAGAACATGAAGAAAGAATAAAAAAATATTAAAATATTATTTGATTAAATAATAAAAAAATATAATATATATAATAAATAAATAAAATAAAATAATATTTATTATTAAAAAAATTAATAATTATAATTGTAATAATCTGCCCGTGCATGGGTCTTTGACTAGTTTATATGATAATTTTGTGCCAGTCCTCATCAAGCACAATGTATCTAAAATGATAATTTCTTAAAATACAGATTAACCCACCTCTTGGGGTTTACTTACATTTGGTTCATCCTTTCATCATTTTTGACCGTTTACCTTAGTTTGAGAATCCTCTTTACAGAGTTTCCTTGTACATGATATCCGCGCATTTGGATTTATCTACTTGTGCTGAGCTCTCATGTCTCCTTCCGTCTTAACTCTATCTTATCTCAGCAACTACTACGAACACCATGTCAAGATGGGCCATCCATGACCTGCTTAATCAGGCTTGAAGTTTAGATAGGACAGGCCGAGTTATTCTTCTCGGGCAACACCAAGGCTAAAAAAATATGGATCAAAATGAAGTTAGACCAAACTTGGGCCAGAAATTTGTAAATCCAATCCATATCAAATCAAATACATTAAAGGAGAGTATAACATGTGACACATATTGATAGAAAAATATACCATATTTTCTCTCTCCGAATCAATTTGTTCTTCTATCGTAGATGAGTAGGATGCCAGATCATCCTATGCCATTCTTCTACCATAGATGAAGACCTCACAATTCTTTCCTTGAGACTTAATGTGGAGTACTTTGAATATGATGTGGTATACAAATCTTAATTTAATCCTTTGGTTCAGAGAAAAAATCTCATCCATGGAAGCAAAATGAAAGCAGGAAGAAAACTAGAGTAACTTTAATGCCACATGTGCTACATCCATTTATAATCATCCACATCGGATAGTTGGATCGATTGATCTTAGCACTACTACAGAATGAGGCTATGGCAGTGCTTATTATTATAGCGGTTCTAAAATCGCCGTCATAGAGCTCTAAGATAACAGTTATACCTAGCTGTTGCCATAGACTTAATCTATAGTAGTGGTTATAATTAACTACTATCATAGATTGATATATGATAGCGGTTACAAAAAATTACTATTATATGTAACCGATTCCATAGGTTAAATCTATAGCAGTAGTTATACTTAACTGCTACCAAAGATTTGACTTATTACAACGATTAATCAACCGTTGCTATATATGCAATCAGTGGAAGCAGTTATCCTTAACCGCTACCATAGATTGGATCTATGGTAGTGGTTTTATATAACCGCTACCATAGATTGGACATCTGACGGTGGTTTTTTATAACCGTTGCTATATGTGCATAATATAAATTTTTTCATATTTTTTTGAATATGATATAATTTTATAATTTAAAATTTATTTTCATCATTAATTATTTAAATAATTATCATTATAGTGTTATCACAAAAAATCGCATCTATCTGATAGCCCTAGCTATATCGATTGATAAAATTTGATTTCAACGATCATAAATGACCGCATGATGATCTGATAGATAAAGATCACCGATTGATCCAAAAACTTGCAATGATGATCTTGATGATATTTGTAGCACACTATTAAAATTTTATTTAAATCAAATATCATTATCACAGTCAATATAGCACGAGATGATTTTGGCCGTTAAATGAAAATGAGTGATTAAAAGGCCAAATAGTGCCCGGTTATAAGGTAATTTTTTAGATAAATGATCTTTGATAATATTTTCATCGTTTGTATGGTGGTGATTGTAAAATTCAAACCACGCATATATGAACGATCCAAAACTACATGTCTCTTGATACTAGTTTTTAAAAATTTTTTGTAATTATGCTTATGCTTTTGTAAGATATGTTTAACATAGATAATTCATACATGTATAATTTAGATTTTATGATTACCACCATATAAATAATTAAAATAGTAATAAAAATTAATTATCTAAAAAATCGTCTATTAATCGGACACTATTTGACCTTTTGATCACTTATTTTTTATTTAATAACCAAAATCATTCAGTACTAGATTGATTATGATAATGATGTCTGATTAAAGTAAAATTTTGATAGTATGTTACAACATCACCAAGATCATCGTTGTAAGTTTTTGGATGAATCGATGATCTTTATCTATGAAATTATTATGCGGTCATTCATGACCATCGAAATCAAATTTTATAGATCGACATAGCTAGGGCTATCGAATCAAGGTAATCTTTTATGATGATACTCTAACGATAATTATTTAGATAATAAATGGTGAAGATGAATTTTAAATTCTAAAATTATATCATATTTAGAGAAAAATAAAAAAAATCTATATTATCCATCTATAGCAGCAGTTTTATATAACCACTATAATAGATGAAAATTGTTGCCATAGGTTTGGCTAAATTTGCCTGTGTACCGAGTTTTCATCTTTCCTCTCATTCTCTCTCTCCTCTCTACTAGAGCCCTAGTTATCCTTCCCACCGCCAACCCGCCCCTCCGTCGATCTGCCCTGTCACCGGCTGCCTCCCTCTAGTGTCGCCCCCCTCTCCCTCTCTTTCTCTCTTCGAGCAAGAACTCATGCCCTAGCTACCCACCCCGTCGCCGGCCCGCTCGCTGCCGCCCCCTCCTTTGGCCCCACCGCCTGCCGCCGCCTCCTCCCTTAGCTCCACCATCAGCTCCAGCTCGTCTCCATCGGCCTCGGCCTCACCTCCCTCAGCCCTGTTCCCCACCGCCCCCTTTCCTCTAGCACTGTTATGGGCCTACCTCGCCATCAGCTCCAATCCTTTTGGCTCCGACCTTCTTTGGCTTACCCTTTCCCTCTAGCACCACCACTGGCGATCCTCGCAGTCTGCATGACGCCTTCCCATAGCAAGTATATTTTTTTTAATTTAATTTTATAATAATAATAATTAATTATATTTAGAAAATTGGCTCAACAATCAATTGATGTTCCTTACATTAATCTTGCATTAGATTCAAAATCCGACAAATTTGCTCTTCCACCTATCGATTCATGGCTGCACCTATATTTTCTGGATTATATTCGGTTCATAAGGCATCGATGATAATTCCATTAATTTCAAGGTAACCAAAATTTTTCAAAAAGAAGAATATTTTGGGCTAGTAATCTGATGCTGAATCTTCATCGATTCAAATCTTAGAAGAAGTTGTTATCTCAACTCCTAATAAAGAAGGTAAGATTAAACTTTTTCGAAAAAGCTTTACCATGTATATGAATATAATTTGATAATATATCTTAATTTTTTTCTTCTTATTTTATTATTTTTTAAATAATTAAATTAATATAATCTTGCATGACCATTCAGAGATATATCATTAATGCCGGCAATTAAAAGATACCGTGCGAGATAATTTAACTTTGATTGTTATCTTTCTATTTTATTTTTTATAATAAATTCAGCTAAATATTTTTTCTGATCTAATTTTTTTTTTCTTTGCAACTCCAATAAAGAGTATTCAATTTTCGAAGAATCAAATTATCTTATATATATATCTGTTGTAAATTATATATATATTTTTTAAATATTTATAAGTACAGCATCTTCTCAATATATTATGACAAAAGTTCTGCCGTGAAACATGGGCCACTTGCTAATGATGTATTATGGCTTTGTGCAACATCACTTTATGTAGAACAAGCATAGTTGTGCCACCATAGAAGGAATTTTGATTTCTGTAATCCCAAACATGATAACATAATAGTACTTCCACGAGGACTTAATTTTCCTAATATATTGAGAAAAATGGTGAATAATTTAGAAAAAAGTGCTGTGGATGGATTTAGGCTAATGGTTAATGTTTATGATTGTGAAAGGAAATGTTGATCTCGACTACATGTTCGGTAATCTATGTGGAGCGACTTTATTTATATCATGATATCAATCCTGACAAGTAATTTAGTAATACTTGATCCTCGAACAAAACAACCTGGAACCTACTATTCTTTGTTGCAATTGATGATTTTGTACGTGCTTGTTTGGATTTGTAATTTCTCTATATTATCATACTGCAATAATTTATGGTTCAAATTGTTGTAGTAAAAGAGAAACATGCTCTTGCACAAGTAATTATTGGTAGCACCAAGTAAAATTTACCTACTATTTTGATAGTTTACTCTTATGCCAAGTTCCTATCGAAGTTTATTTTTGGCATCCATTGTTTCTGTATTCCAAAAAACATTTTAAAGAGATCTTTTCATGGGCTAGGCCAGGCTTTGTCCAACGCTCTATATTATTTACCTAGGCCCAAGCATAGCCTGGCTCGACCTCTGAGCTTACTTTCCAAGCCTTGGTATTCAGGCCTTGATATTTCGGCCTACTTTCTAGGCCCAAGCCTGCTCCTTACTCGGCTCTCGTGCTTCACACTGTGCCGGAAGCTTCATGATTAATTTTTCAAATATTTTATAAAAAGTAATTTAAAATATTTAAAAGATTACTAAATATGAATATATATAATATGTCTATCATTCTATTAAGCTTACGTATCAACAATAATTATCAATTAAATCTATAAACACAAAAAGTAAATAAATAATATAAGAAAAATAAAAAAAAAATTAATTAGTCGAGTTAAATTCTTAAGCTAGAAATCTAATTTATTTATTAAATATATCTATTTTCTACATCAGCCTAAAATCTTGGGCTACCAGCTCGTCCAAAAAGCTTGGTACTCAAGCGGGCCGTGGACCCATAAACAATTCTAATAATTAACCATGTCTCGGAGGCTACATTCTAGTTTTATACATCTCTCGGGTCAAGCATGGCACAAGATTGCTAAATTGCTCTGTCGGTTAGATTTTAAAATAATTGTGTGACCGAGTCAATGCAATAATGCCGGTATCCACCCACCTATCTTATTTTTATAAAAAACATTTGACGTATCTTGATTTTTGTTCTTTGAAGCGGACCACATGTGAACAAGCTTAGTGCCGTGGTCCCATATCCAGGCAAAGGTAATACCTAACCGATTCATTTGAATGTATAAGTATTAAGATTAAAGTATATAATACCTAAAAATCATTTCTATAGACTCATAATTGCAAGAGATGATCACTTACAACGCGGGGGATGCATCAATCTCGGCCTCGAGACACTTCCAAAAACATGTGAACAATTATCAGAAATTGTGCAATTATTTTGGTGCCGTCCGTTTGTTAGACCAAGGATTCACAAATCAAGCGGTCACCACAAAAAGAAAAAGAAAAAAATCGCCCATATTCGGCAAACATCAAGATCGAAGCACATCTATGATGGGACTATATTATAACTACGTGAAAGGCTTTTCTTAACCCCCTCACCATGAGTGATCCAATTACTTTATTTATAATAATCTCAATGATCTGTTTTTTTCCACTTTAGTTCAATCTTGCAGTGTTTTTATCTTATGTGCACATGGAGAATGTGGTGCGGTGTCTTTGGACGGTAGCAGGACGCGTCACATTATTTATTGGCCCCATCTTTTACCGGCACTTGGCTTGTGAAACGAATGATGCTCTGGGTTGGTGCCCCTCTGCCCGCCCATAAGAAAAACGCGTTCCAGTTTCTGACAGCGCAATAATTGTACGTTACTGTTCGTCCATCATTGGCGAGATCTGCAGCACTGTTGCAGTCAGGAATTAGAGCTATCATTAGCTGTCCAAATTAGTTTTTAATCCTATAGTTTAGTGCCTGTGAGATCTGGTGGCCATCAAGAGCTAGGTTTGTACGTAATTAGCCGGCCATGGGGTTCGACTGTGATCTTGAGACTAAATGTTAATGGAGCATATATACCGTTCTAAATTGTGGCCAAAGCTGGCTTGATGCCTCTGGAATAGCCTGATCTATTTCAGGTCCTGAACTTCCGATTGGATCTGGGTCTAGCAATCATCTCAACTGCTGCATGGTAGATGAGTTATCTTTGCATTATGAAAGGAGATATAGAAGTTATGGGGTGTGGTTTTAACAAAAAATGACTTTTGATTTGAGGAGATTTGATATGCTGACCGATTAATAAGAGGGTACTTTGTATTCCTATATCCTTAGAATCAGTTATCCAACTTCCTGATTTAGTCTAATCTAACATTATTCTGGTTGCTAGAAGATGTAATCGGTACCCATCCTCCAAGATGGGATTGCCTAGCGGTGCTGTGTATGGGGTGGTGACATATGTAGCTAATCACGGTAGGTCTACTCCATGGATGATTATATCAAATATTTTTTTCGAGTTTTTAAATATATTATTTTTTTGATTCTCATAGATGAATTTAGCCTAGGAAGTTTAATGAATATGGATTGATGCCGCTCGAATCTAATTTATTTATCATGGGCCAACATGTGACTAATTAGCAATGAGCTAATTTCAATTGGGGTCTTATTGTCAAGCCGATTTGCACAAAGTCTCCTACTTGGATTTGAATTCCAAAGAGTTAAACTCCGATAGGATTGAGACTCTTCAACCATAAAAAAAAAAAAGCCTAAAACACACACACACACATATATATATATATATAAGAATAGGTTACTCTACATCATATTCTTTTTTCTTTTATATTATTCTCATATTAGACACCAAAGAGCTCGGTTGGAGCCAATTCCAACTAGCATTTTTTTTTTTCCTTTTATGAGTAGACTAGTATTTCACTATCGCAGATTGATGCTTCATTTTCCATTGCAATAGATCAATTGGTGCACTCTTTGTCTCCTAATCATCTGATCGGATTTTGATGGCAACATAATTTACAAAAAAAAAAAATGCTTATCCTATGAGAAAAGTATTCATTGTTAGATGTTTGACAATCCAATTTTAGGTTTTCGTATTAATTCAATAATCATAATATTGTACATTGCATATAGTAAATAAATTGGATTGATCAATATTAAATTTATTCTATTTATCAATAAATCAATTGAAGTTGGTTTTTATGATTTTCTTTTTTGATGGTGGTTTTGGAAAAATATTAGGCCAGTAGATCAAAAGTCATTAGGTTTACATTACAATTTTTTTTTTTTTTTTTTGTTGAAGCAAAAGGAAGTGGGGATGGGGACTTAATCCCACATGGCTTAGCAATTTTCGACCATAGAAGTTTTTTTCATCATAGAATGCTCTATGCGAATGCTAAGAGCACATCTTTCCCATCCATAGATAAATATATCATTCTAGTACCAAATCGGATAGCAATTAGATATCATTTTTGTAGAACTAACGAGGGCATCGGACAGATTGCAATGATAATAGCCATTCCCATTTGACCGGATAGAGAGAGTCGCAGAGTTTTTAGGGCTTATTTGGTCAAGCTGTAAAAATTAATTTATTTTAAAATTACTTTTTAAAATAAAATTTTAAGAAAATACTATGAAAGAAAACTAGTTTGTGTTTGATAAAATCATTTGATAAGCACTTTTATCAGTATTTAAGAAGTAGTTTATTTTTGATAAATTTTTTTAAAAAAATATTTTTGATTATCAAATTATGAAAAAAGGCATGTATAGATTTACTTTATAATTAATATTAATTAAATAAATAAATAATTTTAAATATTTATTATAATTAATTTTAATTTAATTTTTTATTTAATTAAAATAAAATAAAAATAAATAAAAAATATATTAAAATTTTAATTAATATAAATATAATTAAATTAAAGATAATACATGTTAAATATTTTAAATAATTTTTATATAATAATATATATATATATATATATATTCACTAAATAATGGGAAGGTTGGGTGAAAATAAATAGAAGTAGTTATGGTAAATAATAATTTTGAGTAAGAATATTTTTATTTTAAAAGAATTAATTTTTTGCTTCTACTTTTGCTTCTAAGGAGAAGTTCTAATTTTCTATTTTTTCTCCACAGTAGAAAAATTGCTTGAATTTTTTTGCTATCATTTAAAAATAAATTATTTTTAAAAATAATTTAATTAAATATTTTATTTTTTTAAAATTAATATTTATTTTAAAAAATAAATATATTTTTTTATAAAAATTTGTCAGTTCTTAATTTTCTGCAAGTGAAGGCAGGTGCATGCGATGCATGAATATCACGTGGGCCATGGAGTTTAATCCCAGTACTCTTCCTCCCATATCTCCGGTCACACTGGCCGACAAGCGTGGGCCACTGGAGCAAGGCCGCAGGCGATCGATAGGTACTTATACATCGAAGGCTTTGTTTCTGACAAGAATCATGCAGCGCTTGGGCTTGTTTCTGTCAGCCTGGCATCACTAGAAATATTTAGCTGTTCCAGTTGTGAAGTCCTGTCAAGTGAAAGACACCATACGAAATCACGCTGCGCTGCCTACCAAAAAGGCGGGATCTTCTCTTTTATTATTATTATTTTTTTTGGTAGAAAGCCGTGATACGTTGCTTGGCACCCCTTGAAACCATCGGTTGGTGAAAAGTTCCGTGACTTCGCACATTTCCGTGCCTGTAAACGACGAGAGGCCTTGGGCTCCGAGCAGTGATAACGCTGTTCTGAATGAGAGGCGATGGTGATGGGCATGGTTATGGTGTCATGCACGCAGGCTATTATAAAAAAATATTAGTCTGGTAGAATATAGAGCTGGTGCATGCTTTTATCATTAGGCATTAATCATGCATTGAAAGAAAGACCGGTTTCGCGACCCCTAAACGATAGCCTAAGTGCGGATTTTAGACCATTATTGGTTACACGAAGTGCATGTTCTTCATTTAGAATTTTTATGATCTTAATGATGTGGCGGTTGGTACATATACCTGTCTTTTCATATATATAAAAGTAATGCTTCATTTTAAAAAGTTGACAGACCTAAATTAGTCCACCAAGAAAACAATAGTCCATTCAATTCTGATGTGCATGATTATGATTAAGCCTTTGAAGATTATGCAATTTAATTAGCTTGGCCCTTGAATATGGATTCTGTATAACTTGTATGATTAGACGAAAATAATGCATGTCTGTTTTGTTCAATTTTAGATTAACCTAGGATCTATTGGATTGTTTCCTACCATGGTCATATTAGCTTTATGATTAATTATATAAAACTTATTCATATTATAAAATATATATATTTTAAAAAGTGTTATGATATTTTTCAAAAATATACTTCTCCAACTATTTGCTTGAATTGATTGATCATGTAACTTATCTAGTAAATAGATCTGGCTAAATGAAATTATTAAGCACAAATAGAACGTATAATAGTTGATATATATAGTTGAAACTTTATTATTTTTAAAATTTATTAGATATTTATAATATCTATTGCTAGAAAAATTGAATATATAATTAGTGAAGATATATTACTATCATAAAAATCCAAATCACTTTGCAACAATACTATTTTGATACAAACATAAATCATAAATAAATAGCAATAAAAACCATTAGTTATATAACGATACATAGTGGAAAAATTTATTTTATCGATAAATAATTAGTATTGCATAACAAAACTATATGTATTGTTAATTGAGTTTTATTTAAGTAGAAAATATTATACTTATAAGGTACAATCATAATATACAAAATTTTAGTAGCATCCATAAATAACCATTACAATCCTATAGATTTTTTACAATAACTTTTAATATTATTATTATAAAATATAATTCTTGTAGTGGTTATAAGATATTGTCACTATATAATAATATGTATTAACACTTCCGACGAACAGCTGCAATATTGTATATCTTTTATAATATTTCTTATAGTATTTACAATAACAAATTTTATTGAGTGTTATTAAAATTCCATTATTATAGGCTTTGTTTAATTTGTTATAGTATACTAATTTAAAGATATAGATAAAATCTTATCATCAGATAAGAAACCTAGACATTCAAACAAAGCTATGCTTAAAAATATACCAGCCTCACGACCAAAAACAAATCATACTATCAATATCAAAAGAAAATCATTGGCATTGTTTAGACATAGAAATATAGGCATTCACAAGTTTTCCATGTCCTCATGAAAAGTTGCGAGATGGAAAAGGTTTACCATATTAAAGCCAAATGGGCTAGTGATCTAATGATGGAATGGTATATTAACAATGATAATTAGAGCCTTAAAGGCTAAAATGGGTTGTAAAATAGTAGAGGCAAATCTTGAAGGATATCTTTTTTGCTACGTACACTACTATAAAAAGGACTATGGCAGCGATTCGTAACCACTGCCGTAGTCCAAAAAATCATTGCCATAAGCTATGGCAGCAGTTTTCTAACTGCTGCTACTGTGATCGTCAACGTAGCTCTATGACAGTAGTTGTTGCAACGATTGTTTGAACCGCTGCCATAGATAGCCTATTACAGCGGTTTATAAACCGCTATAATATATCGACCTATAGCAGCGGTTATATAACCGCTGTCATAAATAGTTCAAAAAATTACTGTCATAAGTTATCTATGACAGCGGTTACATAACCACTTTCAAAGATAATCTATAGTAGCGATTTCTTAATCGCTGCTATAGGTCTAATGCAGCAGTTGGCATCATTTACACCAAGGATCTATGGTAGTGGTTGATACGGATATGATAGCGGTTATAAAATCACTATCGTAGATCTTGAATAATTAAAAAAAATAAAATTTTTATTTTTTTATATATTTTATCTGATAAATACAGATACATAATATAAAAAAAATATAATAAACATAAAAATTATTTTAAAATGCTAAAATTTTATTATCAAATAAAATTTATTATAATATTATTTTAAAAAAAATAAAATACATCAAAAATTTTCTAATCTACATCATCGTCGTCATCACTGAAAGTCGAAGCCGGAGCTGGTGCTGAAGCCAGAGCAGAAATTGAAGCTAGAATGTGGGCCAACATATCCTCAAAATATGTGACTCCAAAATATGCACTGAGCGTTAACATCATGTCTTTCACGATACCCTTCAGATGAGATGCACGCTCCTCAGTCCGATCTGCTCGCATCGCAGCATGATCTGCCCATGCCAACGCCTCCTTAAGCTCCTCCTAACTGATGATATTGAAAGTCTGTGAGAAGATGCTCGCCTCGGACCAGTTGCTTATTGAGGTGTATTCGGACCCGCATCGAATTCTTTCAGAATGCTCAAACCCTAAGATCTGAGACAGATGGTCATGGGGCCTAGAGGTATCTGGACCCTCGCAAGCGAGCGCATCTAACTGATCCTATAATTATAAATTAAAATAATTTTTTATAAAAAAATACTATAATACTAATTATATATACTAATATATTTAATACTTATAAAAAATATGTTCGATTATTGCATTCATCGACCTGCCCATCTTATCCATGTGGCTGGATCGAAAGATCTTACTACGGCTGGGCATTATTCCATCTCTCATCAACTATAATAAAGAATAAATTTATCAAAAAAATGATAAAAAATATAAATTTAATTTATCTAGTAAGATTTAGAATTAATTATCTCTCTATGCACATGACTAATCATAGACTCGCGGCCTAGAGTGTGCGTATACTTCTGGACTGCATGGTTCTTCTGATTCTGATGAAAGATAGTCTAACAAGTATTTAAATAAATAATAAATATTTAAAAAATATTTAAATAAAATTTTAAGCATATTAAAAAATTCAAAAGTTAGAAATTTTATCTCGAATTTTTGGCTCCTTCAGTGTCTAACCATCCTCTCTCACTGACTCGGAGGACAGTCCTGTATTTAAGGAACAAGCTCCTCTGGAGTATCTCATCGGTGCTCGAGCCATCCTCTGTGGTGCTTGATCTTGTAACTTCGGTATAACTTTCTGATCTTCCTCAGTTAGGCATCTCGAGCCCTCTCATGATCGAAGAAGTCATACTTCCTCTGCACAAAGTTATCAAAAATCAGTTACAAAATTATTCTAATCAAATATATATAGTGTAAATATATAAAATGCATAAATATAACTAAGATGTGCATACTTACCCATATCTCTTTTCATACTCGGATCCTAACGACAGCATCCATCAAATGCCAGTCTCTGAACTTTACGAAAATGATGTTCGACTGCCTCACAAGCACTCTAAAAAAGGAATGCATCTCCCGCATGATCTTCTCTACCGACCTTCCCTCCACATCATAATAGACCATCACCTGATGCTGACGATTTCACACGTATACCATACATGTGGGACCATAAAATGCTCGACTGGATGATGCACCTACAATGCAAATACGTTATGCAAATATATAAGTGTACGAATACTATATAAAAAATAAAGTTATGCTAATATAATAAAAACGTACACTCAGATATCGATGGAGTAGTATGTATCAGAGATGTGGATGATGATGGAGGCTCAGATGCCAATGGAGTAGATGCCGTTGGTAGAGTAGATGCCGATGGTGGAGTAGATGCTGGTGGTGGAGGTCCCTGAGCAGCCGATATCGAGGTGGATGAAGTATGCTCTGACTGTTCCTCGGATGCTGAGCTGCGCGTAATCCGTCGAGAGGCAGGAGTGAAAGCTAGATGGCATTTTGATGCCATCGTGATCTGTAACGTTAATGAACATTAATCAATATAACATGTTGAACACTAATATTAGTATAGCATCAATAAATAGTCTCTAATATGTACATTAATCAATTGATGGATCTATCATTATACAATACAATAAACAAAAGTAAAAAGATATAAACATCCAAAAAATATTATATAATAAATTTTATAACATGAATTACATTCATAAATAATTAAGGATAAACAACAATCGTAGATCCGATCTCTTACGCGAATCTTGGTGTTAATTCAGAAATCTGAAAAAAGAACAAAGTAGATGATGGTGGCACTTTAGGACTTAAAATTAGAATCTTAGAGAGACATATCAAATTTTATTCGCTCAAAAGTCGAGCCGGCTTCATGTCTGAGACATCCGGCTTGGATCCTCCCCCAGTTGGCTCGATCATGGTCCGAGCCAATCTCTCTCGTCGGTGATGATGGTGAGGCCAAACCCCTTCCTCCCAACTTTTTCATCTCTCTATCTTCCTCTCATCCCCTCTCGATCTCTCTCATCGATGAGGTCGGACCCCATCCCTCCCTCTCTCACTCTCTCAATCTCCCTCATCGACAAGGCCGGACCACATCCCTCCTAGTGATGCTGACGAGATCGGACCCCCTCCGTCCCTCTCTCGCTCTCTCAATCTTCTACTCTCGATCTCCCTCGATCGGCCCTCCCTCTCTCAATCTATCGATCTTCCTCTCAGTCTCTCCATTTCTTAATTTCGAATCTCGAAATCGAGTCCAGCCTTTCAGGATCCATTAGGGTCCGGGTCGGGTACTTCAAGTACAGACCCATCGAATATTCAAATTTGGATCCGATATCACTAATTAAAATTAGATCCGAATCTGAATATCTAAGTTTCGATCTGAATCCAACCCATTAACAAATCTAGTTCATGATTCAAAAATTACAGCATGCAGATAATTATAATATTTATAATAAATATTTATAATATTTATTATAAATATTATATAAATTATTATAAATATACATGATTAATAAATAATACTATAAAATTAAAAAAAATTATGCCTACGGCTATAGAGAGCGGATCGCACCGAAAGCTTCGAGGATTGTCGACGATGATGCTAGAGAAGGACGACGGCACTAGAGGTAACCTACGAAACAAAAGCAAGATAGTAAGATAGAGAAGAGAGAGAAAGAGAAAAAGATAGAGAGAGAG
The DNA here is from genome assembly GCA_006176705.1 of Cocos nucifera. Taxonomy (NCBI): domain Eukaryota; kingdom Viridiplantae; phylum Streptophyta; class Magnoliopsida; order Arecales; family Arecaceae; genus Cocos; species Cocos nucifera. The sequence continues at coordinate 72,004 of QRFJ01004404.1, read as the reverse complement.
TAGGGACGATCGGAGATGGGGGGCTAGGGGGAGGGGGCATAGTGACGAGGAGGCTCGGGAGGCACAGTGATGGGAGGGTCGGCGATCGGGGATGGGGCAAAATAAAAATCTGACGTGGCTCTAAATCACATTACATAAAAAGATGAGTTTATGAACTCGTCCTTTACAATGATGAGTTCAATGCCCTTTTTCTCTTCAGGATGGATGATGGATCGGATGGATGGGGGGGCATCGGGGCAGGATGACAGATGGAAGTTTGAAGGATGGTGGGATGATGTGGGGAAGGGGGGGATGGGAGGAGGGGGTTGCAGTGGTGATGGAGGAGGAGGGAGGGGATTACGGTGGTGATGGAGGGGGTTGGGGGCGCAGGATGGAGGAGGGTGGCCGATAGGGACCCGGTTGGAGGGTGGAAGGCATGGGATGGAGGGAGTGGGGGGCGCAAAGATGGAGGGGGGTGACCGAGTGGGGTATGAGAGCGGAGGGGAGGGAGAGTTAGCCCCTTTTTTTTTTTTTTTTGCTATGTGGATGGTGATGATCGACGGCGGGGACCGACTGAAGGGTGGGGGGTCGTGGAGGGGAGGCTGGGGGGAGGGTGGGGGGTGGTGAGGAGGGGCGGTCGGGATGGGGGTCGAAGGGGGAGGGGGGAGAGGGGGAGGGGGGAGGAGGGGCGGCGCTGGCTAAGAGAGAAGAAGTCTCATTGATGACGGAGAGGAGGGGGAGAGATAGAGAGAGATATCGAGTGCGCATGGAAGGAAAAAAAAATTTAAAAATTTTTAACCAAATCTACGATAGCGGTTATCGAACCGCTGCCTTAGATCTATGGCAGCGGTTATCCTAAACCACTGTCATAGATCTATGGCAGCGGTTCTATAACCGCTGCTATAGATCTATAGCAGCAATTTTTGATAACTATTACCGTAAGTTAAAAATAATTTTTTTTTATTTTTTTCTAAATAATATATAATTTTAAAATTTAATGTCCATCTTCATCATTCATTATCTAAATAATTATCATTAGAGTGTCATCGCAAAAGGTCGCTTCGATCCGATGGCCCTAGCTTCATCGATAAAAAAAAATTTGATTTTGACGATCACGAACGATGATGCGATGATCTGATAGATGGAGACCTCCGATGAATTCAAAAATTTGCAACGATGATTTTGATGATGTTTGTAGCATAATATCAAAGTTTTTCTTCAATCGAATATCGTTATCATGATCAATTTACTATGGAATAATTTCAACCGTTAAATTAAAAATAAGCAGTCAAAGGGTTAAACGATGTTCGATTATGAGATAATTTTTTAGTTAAATAATCTTCATTATAATTTTAAATATTTTATATGATGATGATAGTAAAATTTAAATTATTTTCGTATAAACTGTTCATATTAAGCAGATGTTGCAAAAGCACGAGCATAACAACTTGTGAAGTTTTAGAATGGTTATCAGGAGATGTATAGTTTTAAATCATTCTTTATCTCATGAGTTAAATTTTATAATCACTACCATAAAAAATGATTAAAGTATTAGCCAAGATCATTTATAAAAAAATTATCTTATAATCGGATACTGTTTGATCCTTTGATCACTCATTTAGCATTTAACGGTCAAAACTAATCTATACTAAATTGATCAAGATAACGATATCTGATTGAAGTAAAACATTGATAGTATACTACAAATATTATTACAATCATCGTTATAGATTTTTGGATCCATCGGAGTCTTCATTTATCAGATCATCGTATCGTCGTTCGTGATCATCGAAATCAAATTTTTTTGATCGACGAAGCTAAGGCCATCGGATCGAGGCAATCTTTTATGATGATACTCTAATGATAATTATTTAGATAATTAACAATAAAGATGGATATTAAATTTTAAAATTATATAATATTTTAAAAAAAATATGATAGCGGTTATAATTAATTGCTACCATAAATCAGCTTATAGCAGCGGTTCCTAATAACCACTGCCATAGTTTGGATCTATGGTAGCGGTTACAATGAACCGCTGTCATAGGGCTGCCATAGGTCCGACCTATGACAGTGGTTAATGAAAATCATTGCTGTAGGCTCTGTGATAGCGATTTCAAAAATCGTTGTCATAGTATGCGCTGCCATAGATCCTTTTTGTAGTAGTGATATGGGGTGTGAGAGAATTCAAAATAAAAATACAAATAGAAGAAAGGAGAAATTACACATGGAGAAAGGAACTCCAGCCATGTTAGCCATAACTAGAGTTCCTATTTGCAATGGTATAGGAGGAAGCCAAATGAAAAACCATAGTTTCAAAAAGCCTAGCTAATTAAACCATCATCAACAGGCTGGTTCTTCTATGTATACATATGTGTGAAAATGAAAATTTTGAAAAAAAAATGCCACACATTGAGCAATGTCCAAAAGGAGGGCATGGTTGTAAGAGATTGTAAAAGGCTGCATTGATGACATTTGTTGATATTGTGCAATCCATTTGATCACCATAGGGGAGTCTCTTTCTAGCCAAGTACCCCTATAACATAGCTATTGAGTAGCTATTATTGTGGAAGTAACCTGCTCACTGGCACCATCCTTATCCTTGAGGTGCACCTAGGTCAAATTGGCAGGATCATGATGGATGTAGACAGTGGCTAAGAAACTTGCTCTTATGTTGGCCCAAGACTACTAGCTCATTTATCCATATGAAAAAAATCTATGACTCGCACCCACGACTAACAACCCAAATCCAAAGATTAGTTAGGAGAGTTTCCTCCTTAATGGATTGTCAGATTGTGGCCTAAAGGCCTAAAGGATTAGGCTTGATGGCTTACAGATTCCGACTAGCAATCTATTGCTCCATCTCCATATTAAGAGTTACCAAGGAGACTCTCAAGTAAGATCACTTTTTGCAAGAAAAGATGACCCATCTCTACCATACTCATAATTTTCTATCTTTCCTCTATTATTCTTAAGCTCTAGCTAATTTAAGCATCGAAAGATCTCCTGCTGAAAAATCCTCGATGAGTGTGAACTTTTCATTCAAGGTCCCTCTGACATCTCAGTCCTCGAATGACATCCAACTCTATTTGCCTCGATACCTAATTGGAGTCTTACAGCAACAGATTGACACTAGAAGAAAGATTAAGCCTATTTCAAAAGGAAAGAGAGTATAGTATGGACGAGAGCCTAGAACTCCATCACCTCCAACCCACGATCCCTCCATTATGCACTACAAGAAATTAAGCTACTAGCGACGGTGAAATGCCGTCCCTAATAGTTAGTCTGTCATTGCTAATATCGATGTCGTCACTAATACCATCGTAAAAGCTAATCTAAAAATTTTTTATCATTAATTATGATCATTAGCGATGGCTTTAGAGACAAAACAAATCCATTTCTAATTAATTTTAAAAAAAATAAAAAAATTTAAAAAATATTAGTGACGGTAATTTGTTGCTAATATTATTGTTAATAATTATTAGCGACAAACTATTCCATCTCTAATATCATTTTTAATTTTATTTAAATTTTAAATTAAATAAAAAAATTAATTTAAGAAATATTAGCGACGACAGTTACCATCGCTAATACCGACGGTAATACTTAATTTAATTTTTTTAAAAAAATTAATAATAATATTTTTAAAATCTATTTTAATTAACTATAATGAATTATGATTTTTAATATCTATTATAATTAAAATTCAAAGATAATATGATAATCAAAAATTAAAAATTAATTATATTATATTAAAAATAAAAATTATATAATTTTTTTATAAGTAATATAAAAATATAATATATTAAAATAAAAAAATTAGGTTCGATCCTCATCATCGTTAGTCTTCTCCTCCTCATGCTCCTCTCCAATAGTTGATGGATGAGAGCTGGATGTCCTAGCATCCTATAATGAAAAAAATAAAATAATATTAGTAAGTTTTGATATAAAGATATATTTTTCGATACGAAAATGTATCTTTCGATACACTCTTTTGATTCTCGAATAGATTACTTCTACACATTTTATTCGATGATACGAAACTATAGACACCTTCGGCTCATTGATTGAACTGTTAGATTGAATTTTTAGCCTCTAGATCTCCTTCTTAGACTCCAACCTAAATATACAAAGCTTCTAAAAATAAAAACTTAAAATAATTAAAATAATTTAATAATATATATACCTGATGTGATGGTTGGAATGACAAGCCTAGTTGGTCGTACAGCTATGGATCTCGAAGTAGCTCTATGACTGTATCACGGATGGCATCCAGGAGACTCTGAGATCGCTGGCTCAGAAGTCTTTGCACAATCTCCTCCACATACGCATCACTCCAGATCTAGGACGTCGAGGCCTATAAGAATGTCGAAGGATATCGAGGTGGTGAAGGATCGAAGCTATGGCCGAATCCTATGATTCGGCTCCTACTCACCTTTCCGGTGGCACAGAGCCATCCCTGAAGGTCAAGGAGGGCTGAGAAAATGAGTCATTACCGTACCTCTCAGCAATATACTCTACATAATACATCTACATAGTTAAGAAATATATTAGTGGTAATATAAAAATTAGATCCTGTAACAAATTAATTAGTAAATAGAGTTTGAAGTTCTTACCATGATCCATTGTGATGTAGAATCTAAATAGTCACCAGTCCTCCTAGATTGGTGTGTGGCCCGCCACAACTATAGTTGATCTGGTAGATGATCCAATTACCATGCCTATGATAAGTAAATAATAAAATTAAATTAATTAAAACATGCATATAAGAGTTTTTATAATTCTAATAAAGAGCTTTGATATTGATTTGTTATCAGTCTGTCAGCCATAATATGTGTGCCAACCGAGCTGCCCGTATGTCTGATCGGATCCAACTAGGTGGCCTAGTTCTATCGAGCCCTCTGTTGCCCATCGGAGTACTCCTCACCTCTTTACTAGTTGTAGAGGGCTTGCCATATGTCCGTCTGCATCCAGTGATCCATGAAGGATCTCTAGTCTGATGGTGACTGAAAATTGGAGTGCTGGATTATGGAATGTCTGAGGCTACAGAGACCATCTCGGAGCCCCTGTGTGGTTACCTTCTTAAAGATCTAACAGCCAGCCTCCTCATCTTGGAGAGTCTCAAATTAGTAGTAGTCCTACAAGATAGAAGTAAGCATATATTTATATGTAATTAAATTACCAATGTATCAGAAATTTATAAATTAAACTAATCTTGACTAACCAAAAACATCCTCCAGACTGCATCATGTGCTCCAGACGATCAACTGAAAAACTCATTCACCGACTTCGGCATCAAGCATCGGATGATGTCAGTAACTAGACGAGATACTCCAGACTCTGTAAATATGCTGTAAACTTGATTTTGAACAATAAATATTAACTCTAGAATTGCTAAATTAGAAATATATTAATTAAAGTTGTAGTACTTACAAGCGGCTCTGAACGTGGATGAGCTGTCTATCCTCCAATTGAGTCAGAGGTGCCACGAGTCGGGCAGATCCTCGACCATGACTATGTGTCTGTAAGCTGGTCGCTACTATATATGACTGTAGGGTCACTAGTGACCCCTATCATCCGGTATGAGATGTATGGAACCGTATGAGCTGGCCGTATGATCGCTCTCTTTTCGAAAGCTCTATCCTTGGCTGGAACGACTCCGACCTGTAGAAGATATGATGTATAGTATCTAAAAATAAAAATAAAAATCAAAGTAGGTAGATGACCTAAAAATTGGTTCAAATAAAATATCTATCAAAACATAACAAGTCAATCAAAATTTAACTCACGTACAACAAAGATTGTTAGTGAGCATCTGTAACGTATCGCAGTCCAATGTTTCTCATCCAATGATACATGATAATGTGTTGGTTTGCTAATCCCCTGATTTAAGCATTGTTTGATTCTCATTTAGCAGTATATGATTTAATCTCAAAATATGAAAATATGAAGAAGGCTCAGATCTGCCATTGAAAAATAAGACATTGCGCATTTCTCTACACCTTTAACCATGAGGTGGCTGCAAGCGATTGTCTATAATATAACAAACCATCCAAGCTTACCCTGCATTGCAAGTTCTTCTACACCAAAGTACAGTAAGATGGCTGCAAGCGGTTGTCTACAATGTAACAGACCATCCAAGCTTGACCATATAATAATAAGAATAGAATGCATCACCTCCATTTAGGTGCATCTCGTACAGACAGTCATCATAGGCTCTATCTTCAAGTCCCTGACTGCCTCCTCGAGTTGCAAATCAGAAATATAAAATTTATTAAAAAATAAAATAATAATTTAAAAATAAAATTCATGTACTCGTACAGTCTAGTCATCTGGCAAGCTTCAAGTATAAATTACAAGCATTGGTACCTAAAGAAAAATTCTGATTTTTTGGATCAGGTTCGTTCAGATCTGATCGAATCAAGAGATATATTTCAAAAATTTTTTCTTTAATCCAGATTAGATCTAGGATAGTTCAGATCTAATTTTTATTATTTTAATAATTAAAATAAATTTAAATAAATTAAATTAAATTTAATTTATCCTGAAGTGGGTAATCCTATTATCCGTTGATGATTCTATAAGCAGCGAAAGGTTTTGGATCTAGCCACGCAAGTGCCTGACCTCTACTGGTATCCACTCGGCTGGATCTGGAGATCCTCTTGTTCTCTATCATATCTCTAAAAATTAAATCTGGATCTGATTTGGAGGATTTTCAAAATACTTTTCGAAGATCAGCAGTTGTCCTTTGCAGCAGCGCAGCCTTTTAGCTTTTTGTCGCCTTTCTCTTGTCTGGATTGCACCAACCAAGATCCCAAAATACTTTGGACATGGAGAGGAGAGGAAGAAGATGGGCTTGGCATGGATGAGGAGGAGAGGACCAGCCTTGGGGTGTGGGAATTTTCAAATTTAGATTTTTCTTAAGTTGGGCGCAGGGTCTTATTTATAGACTATCTATGATCTAACTCCTCTTCTTTCCAACCAATCATAACCCATTGTGAAATCAGATCTAAATCTGATTGGTGGAAATAGAGTCCCTTGAATTTCTCCTTAGATGGTGCCTAAGACCAGTTAAACTTGGTTCTTAGGAGAAGTCTAATCAAAATTCAAAAAGGAGATGGAGTCCCTATCCAACAGGGACTCCTGGGCGCCTCCAGCTTGGGCACACGCCAAGGGTGGCGTCTTGGCGTGTGCCCTCCTCCTTGCCAGGTTTTGGTAGGGGGCACCAGCTCTCCAATAGGTGCATGACATGTGGACAGAAGTTAAGTATCAATGGTCAACATTTGACCAGTTAAAGGTCAACTTTTGATCAAAGTCAAAGGACGAGAAATGGCAGGAGATAAAAAATGGCAGGTATTGTCTTACAAAATAAGACAACTCTTTTCTAACTTGTACAAGCTCCAGTCAGACCAAGTGAAGGTCTCTAATCGAGCACAAACTCCTTTGGCTCAGTCAGGACAACTATTTATGATAGTAAAAGAAGAACGTTAGGTTCAATCGAGTGCTAGCACGATTTCCTTGAACCTAATTGAATCTCATTCAGATCAATTGAACTGGATCAGTTCAATTGATGATCACCAAATTCAAACCTTATTTGTGTAACCCAGTTAGGTTCAGTTCTGTATGGTAATGGGATATGTCATGATCTCTATCATCGACATCATCGAAACTCCTTTCGATGGATCAGAACTCTTCTGATTCGAACAGCTAGAATGATCAATCATCTAAATCATTCTAATTGCTCTCAAAATCCACCAGTGACACCTAGCAGTATATGGTGGCAACCCATCAGAGCTGAATGTGAATCTCTTGGTGCAGCTACTCTGTGTGATTAAGTTCTTCTATCTTGAGCTCCGATCAGATTAGGGTTTAGGTGAACTCGTCAAACCCTAGTCTCTGTCATATGATGTAATCATTCGATTCAAGTCCGATGTGAAAACCTAAATAGAAACTCTTTCTATTATTTCACTCTGCCATGATATGGATTTTGGATTTGATTCTCATGATCATCATAGGGTTGCTCTCTACCACCGAGGTAGATAGATTCCATCTTGATGCAATCCAGTTCCTACAATGAACATGTTATAGCCAACATACACCTCAGATTCGAATGGCTAGGAGATCGAGTAATGGTGTAGTCAAACTATAACACCCTCAAGGTGAACTACCGATGCACCTCGGATCAAAGAACCAGACAACTACTACTAGCATCGAGTCAGTCATTGACGAGAAGGTAGACTTCTAATGACTACTCGAGGTGGTCACGCTCAGTACCTCGTTCTCTAAGGTACTGTACTCTCTACTCGATGTCTCCACACCGTAGACTCAAGACTCATCTACTAAAGAGAAGCGATTGTACACCAACCTTTCGGATCAATCACCATCCTCATGATGATCCTATGGTCGAAAATATTTTATGAGTTAATAATGATTATTCATGTCTTAAATTTTCAACTCTTGAAAATATGAATTATCATTATCATTAACTCAAAGGATATATTACAGACACTAAATACATATATGTGATAGAAAATAATCCATTTTATTGATAATAGTCAGAATTATAATTTTGCCCCTAAAAGTGTATTATAAGTGTCAGCCAATTCTGGCTTCTAGGGCACATATATCTAACAGTACCTGCATAGAAAAATGTGGGAGATAATATACGTAGATAGGAAGCTCTACTTATCCAACACATTTACTGATGTGCAAGAGCTTAACGGTGACAAGCTCGAGCGTATGGTTAGTACATTTGATGGATTTGATCTGGTTATTGATGGAAGCCCATGTAATAATCTTTCAGATAACAACCGCCATAGTCGTGATGGACTATAAGGGTTGCTATAGTTATAGCCTTGCTTAGCCTTTAGGGGATAGCAAACCTATAGAGGGCAAGTATGACTATAACTATAGCAACCCTATCTATCATGACTATAGTGATTTCTATTTGAAAGGTTATTACATGGGCTTCCATCAATAACCAGATCAAATCCATCAAATGTGCTAATCATATGCTCGGCCTATTATCGTTAAGCTCTTACACATCAGCAAGGTCTTGGACAAGTAAAGCCTCAAAAGCCATTGCAATTATCTCCCATGAATTGATTCCCATATAAGTACCAATGCTTGTAATTTGGCATAAATCCACATCTCGGGCTCGTATTTGCCATGCAGCCCAAATTTTTCCTCGATTCAAGCACTCTACATGTCGAGTCTGAAGCACGTAGAGCACATCTTGATCTCGTATTTATAGCCAGAACCTTCCCTCCATTCGACCAATCTACATGTTGAGACCAGAGCATGCAGGGTACGTCTCAGGTCGGTGTTTACAATGCAATCCGAATCTTTTCTTGGTTCGACCGCTCTGCATGTCGAGATCGAAGCATGCAAAATATATCTCAGACCAGTGTTTATAATGTAGCCTGAACCTTCTCTCAGTTCGAGTGCTCTGCATGCCGAGATCGGAGCATGAAGGGCATGTCTCGGATTGGTGTTTATAATGCTGTCCGTATGTTTCCTCGGTTCGAGTGCTCTACATGCCAAGACTGGAGTGTGCAGGATACATCTCGAGCCAGTATTTCCAATGCAGTCCAAATCTTTTCTCGGTTCGAGCGCTCTGCATGCCGAGACCAAAGCATGCAGGGCACATCTTGGGCTGGTGTTTGCAATGCTGCCTGAACTTTTTCTCGAGTTGAGCACTCTACATGCTGAGATCGAAGCATGCAGGGCACCTTTCGGACTGATGTTTACAATACAGTCCGAATCTTTTCTCAATTTGAGTGCTCTATATGTCGAGATTGGAGCATGCAGGGTACGTCTCAGGTTGGTGTTTGCAATGCTGTCCGTACCTTTTCTCGATTCGAGCATACTGCATACCGAGATCAAAGCATGCAGTACATGTCTCAACCTCGTGTTTAATTTTTAATATCTAATTATACTAAATTAATATAATTTAAATAAAAAAATAATTTTTAGTGACAGTATTAGCTATTGCTAATATCGATGCTAATACTTATAATAGAAGAAAGCTATCGTACATGACTGAGGGATGGACTGGCATGCAAGAATTGAGGCATGAGGAGGCACAGGCGAACAAGGACTGAGAATCGGAGATGCGGCCATGAACGAAAGCTTGGGAAGGTTGGAAGCTTGCGCTTGGAGGTGAGGGGAGGCAGGAGGCGAGAGGCGGCCAGGGATTTGGGAAGGTGGGTTGGGTGCAGCCAGAAAGAGATGGTTAGGGGAGAGAGGGGGTGGTACGTGAACCGAAGGGCTGGAGGTTTAGCAAAGAAGGCAGGAGGTGGCCGAGGGAGAGAGGGGGTGGTAGGTGAACCAAAAGATGGGGATTCAGGAAGGCAGGAGGCGGTTAGGGATTCAGGGAAGGAGGTAGGAGATGGCCAGGGTTTTGGACAAGTGGGCCGACTACAGGCAGGGGAAGATGGCCCAAGGAAAGCCGTCGATCGGGAGAGAGAGAGGGTGGCGGAAAAACCAAAGGATCGATGATTCAGAGAGGCAGCAGACAGTCGGGGGCTCGAGAAGATGGGCTGGATGCAGTCGGGAGGATCGAGATGGCTGGAGGCTCGGGGAGGTGGGAGGTGGTGGAGGCCTCAAAAAGATGGGCTGGGTCACAAGGGAGGCGCAGTCGGGAGAGGGTGGAGGGTAACCAAAGTTAGGGTTTGAGAGCAGAGCGGTCGAACTGGGGACTGGTAGATGCAGTGAGGGGACAGATGCGGTCAGGAGATGGGAGGTGAGGGGCAAATAGGTCGGGTGCAGTCGAAGGAAGGCCACCGATCGGGGGAGAGAGGGGGTGGTGGGGCAACCAATGGGCCGAGGATTCGAAAAGGCAAGAAGCGATCGAAAGCTTGAAGAGACGGGCCAGGTGCAGCCGGGGGAAGACTGTTTGCTGGAGGAGAGAGTGGGTGGTAGGAGATCGAAGGGTGTGGGGAGAGGGTGGTGGCGGTGCTGGATAAAAATGCTAGAAGATAAGGGGAGGAGTGGTGGGAAAACGAGAAATTAGTGGTGAAGAAAAAATTCTGATTTTCTGGATCAGGTTCATTCAAATTTGATCAGATAAAGAGAGATATTTCAAAAATTTTTTTCAAGCATCCATATTAGATCTGAGATATTTTAGATCTGATTTTATAGATCTAATAAATAAAAATAAAAAAAATTAAATTTGATTTAATTATATCTTGATTTGGATAATCCGATTATCCTTTGATAATCTTGCTGATTGCTTGAGGTTTTGGATCTAGTCACGCAAGCGTCGAGCCTCTACTGGTATTCACTTAAATTGAATCTGGAGATCTTCTCCTTCTTTATCACTTCTCTAAAAATCATATCTAGATCTAATTTGGAGGATCTTCAAAACTCCTTCTGAAGATCAGTCATCGTCTCTACAGCAGTGCTGCCTTCTTCCTTTCTCGTCAGTCTTTTCTTGCCTGGATCACACCAAACTGAAGCCCAACTTTTCTTGAGTGTGGAGAGGAGAGAGAGAATCAAAAGATGGCATGGAGGAGGGAGAGGGGCAGCCTTGGGGCATCAGCTAAGAGGAACTCTCTTAATGTTGGGCGCAGACAGGATTTATTTATAGACCCTACTGCACCATGCAGTGCTGCATCATCCCAATCAATCACGTTGCTTCGTGCAATCAGATATAAATCTGATTAGCGGGATGACATCATCTAATTCAATCAAATGAGAATCCCATAAATTCATCCTTAGATGGCGCCTAAGACTGGTCAAAGTCTATAGATAAGGGTCACCTAAGTTGAATCCAAGAAGTAACCTGGAGTCCCATCTGTATGGAACTCCAGGCATCCCTATCCATGGGTGCACGCCATCCTAGGCATGTGCCCCCACCTTTCCAAATTCTAGTAAGGGAACAAGTCCCTATCTACTCTCCAATAAGTGCATGATACATAGGCAAATTTTCAAGGGTCAAAGGTCAATGTTTGACCAAAGTCAAAGGACAAGAATTAGCAAGTGACGAAAAATGGTAGGTGTTGTCTCAAATTTATTTCATAAATTAAGATAACTCTTTTCTGACCTGGATAAGCTTCAGTCAGACTAAGTAAAGATACCTGAGTGAGCATAAATATATTTGGCTCAGTTGAGATAACTTTTAATGATAGAAAAAGAAGAATGTTAGGTTCAATCGTGTGCTAGCATGATTTCCTTGAACCTAATTGGATCTAATCCAAATTAATCAAACTAAGTTAGCTCAATTAATGACATCCAATCCCAATCCCTTGTTTGTGTGATCTAGTTAGTTTAATTCTATATGGTAATGGGATATGTCATGATCTCCATCAACGACATCATCGAAATACCTTTCAATAGACTAGAACTCTTCCAATTCATTCAATTAGAATCATCGATCATCAAGATAATTCTAATTAATCCAAAAATCTATCAATGACACCTAGCAATATATGGTGTTAACCCATCAAAATCAAATAGTGAACTTCTCGATGCAGCTACCTGTGTGATTGGGTTCTTCTATCATGAGCTCCAATAGGATAAGGGTTAAGGTGAACTCGTCAAACCCAACACCCATTATATGAATGAATTATTCGATTCGAGTCCGATGTGAAATACTAATAGAAACTTCTTTCTATTATTTCACACTACTATGGCCATGGATTTTAGGACTCGATCTTATATTCATCATAGGATTACTCCTCCTCTACCGAGATTAATAGATCCTATCTTGGTACTATGCAATTCCCACAATGAAGATGATAGAGACAACATACACCTCAGGATTCTGAATGGTTAGGAGATCAAGTTATGGTGTAGTCAAACTATAACACCCTCAAGATGAACTATCGATGCACCTCAGGTCAAAGAATTAGACACACGCTGTAGCATTGAGCTAGTCATCAATGAGAAGGTAGGCTCCTTTATGTTTTCTCGAGGTGGTCACGCTCAGTGCCCTCATTCTCTAACGAGTACTTTTACTCTCACTCTGGTATCTCCACATCGTAGATTCAAGACTCATCTATCCTAAGAAAGCGATCGTATATCGATCTTCTGGATCGATCACTATCCTCGTGATGATCCTACGATCGAGAGTAGTTTATGTGTTAATTATGAAACACATGCTTTAAATTCTCAATTCTTGAGAATATGTGTTATCATGTCTATTAACTCAAAGGATGTATTACAGATACTTTAATATACAATGTGATAGAATAAATAACTCTTTAACTAATTTTAAGTCAAAATTATGAAAATTTTGCTTTTAGAAGTGTATTACAAGTGTTAGCCAATTCTGGCTTCTAAAGCACACATATCTAATAAAATTTCACTTAACCTAAAGCCAATTAGCCACAAATCTAAGTCCAATCTTCTCAAGGTGGGCTTCGATCTTCTACTGGCCCAACAGCTTTGTAAGCGGGTCCATCGCATTATCTATGGAGTCAACTCTCTTGACCTCGACGTAATCCTTCACAAGATAATCGTGAATGAGATGGTATCGCCGCTCGATGTACTTGGATTTCTGATGAGACCTTGGCTCCTTAGCAAGGGCTATGGCGCCATTATTGTCGTAGTACAGAGAAATGCCATCTGATAGCATCACTCCGATCTCTGCGGCAAACTTGTACTAGAATACCTCCTTTGCAGCTTCTGATGCAGCGATATATTCTGCTTCCATGGTGGAATCTGCTATCACTGTCTGTTTGAAACTTTTTCAACTGATAGCTCCACCATTGCATACAAACAGACTTTCAGATATCGACTTTCGATCATCTATATCGGACATAAAATCTGAGTCTGTATATCCTTGGACTTGGAGTTCTTCATTACCAAAGACCAACAATATATCCTTAGTTCTTCTCAAGTATTTAAGGATATATTTCACAAAAGTTCAGTATTCTTCATCTGAATTCGATAGATATCTGCTCATGATACTCACAGCATGGGCTATATCAGGTCGTGTACATAACATGACATACATGAGGCTCTCTATTGCTGAAGCATAAAGGATCTTGCTCATGCGTTCTATTTCCTCAGATGTGCTAGGGCACATCTTTTTGGAAAGATGAATGCCATGTCTAAAAGGTACCAAACCCCTCTTAGAGTTTTTCATGCTAAACCTCTTTAGCACTTCTTCTATGTTCATTTTCTGTGAAAGTCCTAGCATCCTATTCGGTCTATCTCTATAGACCTTAATTCTCAGAATAAAAGATGCTTCTCCTAGGTCTTTCATGGAGAATTCTTTAGATAACCATATTTTAACTGTGGTCAACATGGAAATATCATTCCCAATAAGGAGGTTGTTATCCATGTACAATACGAGGAAGACAATAGCGCTCTCACTGATCTTTTTGGATACACATAGCTCCTCCTCATTCTTGATGAAATCAAACTATTGGGGATAAATTCCGCTCCTGCCAAAGTTCAGTTTGATGCTCAGCCTAATGCAATCGGTAGCCATGGAAGAGCTTCAGCGGATGAGTTTTAGTCGAACTCCTTCAGTCGGCCGAACTCCTCAATGGCCGAGCTCTTATCAAACTTTTCAGCGGCTGAGTTTTTGCCGAACTTCTTCAGTCGATCGAACTTCTCAGCGATCAAGCTCCAGTCGAACTTTTTAGCAGTCGAACTTTAGTCGAACTCCCACGAGAGTCGAACTTTCTTCGCGCTCCTCCAGCCGGACGTCCATGAGAGCCAAACTTCCTCCGTGCTTCTTCAGTCGGACTTCTACGAGAGCCAAACTGCCTCTGTGCTCCTCCAGTCGGACGCCTACAGAAGTCAGACTTTTATCGAACTTCTCCTTCAACTGAACTCCTCTAGAAGCCGAACTCCTTTCGGATCGCTCCTACAGACGAACTCCTCTAAGGGTCGAACTCCTTTTGGACATCTCCTTCAGTCGAACTCCTCCTGGATGATTCCCTCTAGATGTATCCTCCTTAGGAGTCCGAGCTTCTCTAAAATAGATATACACCGAGATTCTTTTCCTATGATTATTGAACTTCGACGGTATGGTCGCCACTATCAGTCTGACGGCACCTTTTTCTTCGTAACGAGCTCCACGCGGCCCATGATCGGACGACATGGCCACCACTATTGGCGACACCACTCTCTCCATAATCAATCCCATGCGGCCCACGATCTGCTAGTATGGCTGTTACTATTCATTTGACCACGTCTTTCTCTCCGTACCGAACTCTATACGGCTCTGAGCAACCCGCCAATAGACAGTATGGCTATCACCATTAATCCGCTACAAGCTCTGCCTATAAAAAGAAACCCTCCAGATATGCTTTCTAGAAGCTCTTCTCTCCCCTCTAAAACTCTAAGCTCATCTCTCATTTGCTGAGCACTCCATTTCTATTGGCCAGAAGAGCTGACTTGATCATTGGAGGATCCTATCGGAGGCACCACCACCGAATCCGGATGAAACTTTATTTTGTAGGTCTCTAGCGGCGACCTCATCCTCATCCACTTCAGCTCGATCTAGCGTCAATCAAATTCTGCACTAACAGATTTGGCACTAGAGGAAGGGCCCTCTATCTCTGAGGTTTTTTTGTTCTTAAAGGAGTGCTCAGCGATGATTTCTCTCTTCCCTCTTTGAAGATCTCTCTTCTTTCTCTTCAGAGTTCTTTCCCAAGAAAAAATGTCTCTCAGGAGAGTTTTGACTCGACGATCGATGGCCTCCACGCCAGATCCATCTGCTCCTACTTCAGCCCTGGCAACTCAGATTCCACCTATACCCATGATAGATGTGGAGTAGTTTAACCTACTGGTCCAGTAGATTCGTGGCCTCGTCGAGATGATGCAAGCCATGCGACGACCTCAGATGGTGACTCCATCAAAAAATCCACCATCGGAATATCGAAAATTGACCCCAAGAAAGAGTACTCGAACTAACATACCCGTCGCTCCTGGAAAGAAAAAATGGAGAGTAGAGGACCCATGTTCGGATCATAATTCTCCTCTGGAGGAGATCTTCCTCATTTATAGTGGAAAGCCCCCCAAGATCTGCAACTAAGATGATGCCCTCGATCACAGACTATGGGAGATGGACCGATGGATTGAGGAGCTTGGCCATGCCGCCCCAGCTCACCTTGACGACGTCCACACCGATCATTCTTTATTCCCTCGAATTATGTAAGAATCCATCCCATCGAACTTCGAGCTCTCTCAATTTGAAAGATACGATGAAACTTCTGATCCAGTTGATCATTTAGAGGCCTTCCGGACCATGATGCTACTCCACGGTGCTTCAGATGCCATATTGTGCCGAGCCTTCCCATCTACCTTAAAAAGAGCAGCGAGAAATTGGTACTCACATTGAAGTCGGGTACGATCTTCTTTTTTGATCAGATGAGCCATCAGTTCATGGCTCACTTTATCAGCAGTCGACGTTCGAGCCAAGATTCAGATTTTTTGATGAATGTCAAGCAGAAGCAGGGAGAATCCATCCGGGCTTATGTCATCCGATTTAACGCCGTAGCATTGAAAGTTTGAGACCTGGACCAATCTGTTGCAATGGCCGCACTCAAGGGTGGCCTTCGAAAGAATGACTTACTGTTCTTCCTAAAGAAGAAGTATTTCAGGAACTTCGTCGATCTGCTGGCTTGGGCCGAAGGTTATGCCCAGGATGAAGAGGCCTTCAGGGCCAAGGACAATGAAGCCAATGGTGAGCGGTGAATCGATGGGTCGGGCAGGCCTATCGAAGAAGAGAGGCTGAGTGAAGCTCGATCGCCGAGGTTTAATTATGCTTTCCTTAATGCTCTGAAAGCCCAAGTGCTATGAAAATTAGGGAACAACTTTCGAGATCGAAGAGGATGCATTCTGGCTCCAGAAAGTATAATTTCAATAAGTTCTGCCTCTATCATCATGACCACAGCCACGATACTAAAGAATGCATTCAACTCCGAGACGAAATTGAGAAGCTCATCAGGAGAGGCCAGCTGGGTCGATTCCTCGAACGTCAGTCTAAAGTAGGAGAAGATCGACCAAGGGCACTGCCATAGTCAGAAACAACGAAAAGGTCGGTCGCCTTCCGTACCATCAATGCCATGTCAAGCTCGCTCCAAATTAAGAAGGCCAGCATAAAATAGAGAAGGTCGTCAGATCCCAGAATCTATCGCCTGAAGAAACTTGGAGGAACAACGCTCCTACGATCTGGGGATGCACCACCAGTAACTTTCTTTCAATAAAATTCTTTTATTTTGATAATATTATTTCTTGGTGCAAAAACTACGTGATGATAGGGAAGGAGCAGTCAATAGTTGTCGTGTTAGGAATAGAAGGAGAATCTCATCCTAACATGAGCCGATCAAAGTCCTTCAACCTTAACTACAGGAGATAAGATCTCCTCCGAGGGTCCGAGCCAACCTCGACTGTAGAAGATAAGATCTTCTCCGAGCGCCCGCATCAACCTTGGTCGTAGGAGATAAGATCTCCTCTGAGGGTTTAGGCCAATCTCGACTGTAGGAGATAAGATCTTCCCCGAGCACCCACATCAACCTCGACCGTAGGAGATAAGATCTCCTCCGAGGGTCTAGGCCAACCTCTGCTGTAGGAGATAAGATCTCCTCCGAGCGTCCGCAACAATCTCGACTGTAGGAGATGAGATCTCCCCCGAGGGTTCGGACAACCTCAGCTGCAGGAGATAAGATCTCCTCCGAGCGCCCGCAACAACCTCAGCCATAGGAGATAAGATCTCCTCCGAGGGTCCAGGCCAATCTCAATTGCAGAAGATAAGATTTTCTTCCGACATCCGCAACAACCTCGACCGTAGTAATAAGATCTCTCCTGAGGTTTGGGCCAACCATGGCTGTAGGAGATAAGATCTTCCTCCAGCAACAACCTCGACCGATCTCTCCCAAGGAATCCGGGCCAAGCCTGCAGTGAGATGCATAACCTCAGCCAGAGGATAAGATCTCCTCCGAGGTCCAGACCGACCTCAGCGTAGGAGATACCCATTAGGAATAGGAGGAGAACCTCATCCTAACGTGAGC
The DNA here is from genome assembly GCA_006176705.1 of Cocos nucifera. NCBI lineage: Eukaryota > Viridiplantae > Streptophyta > Magnoliopsida > Arecales > Arecaceae > Cocos > Cocos nucifera. The sequence continues at coordinate 54,053 of QRFJ01004404.1, read as the reverse complement.
AAAGTCGAAGGCCTCATTCATTTAGAACGGGATGGAGGGAGAGCCCTGACAATGGTTCTTATGTACCCCCACAATCCATTAGGAACAGGAGAAAGAACCTCGTCCTAACGTGAGCAAAGTCGAAGACCTCGTTTATTTTAGACGAGATGGAGGGAGAGGCCCAGACAATAGCCCTTATATGCCCCTACAGTCTATTAGAAAGAGGAGGAGAACCTTATCCTAACATGAGCAAAGTTGAGGGCCTTGTTCATTTAGAACGGGATGGGAGGAGAGGTTCTGACAATGGCCCTTATGTGCCTCCACAGCTCGTTAGAAATAGAAGGAGAATCTCATCCTAACACGAGCAAAATCGAAGATCTCATTCATTTAGAACGGGATAGGGGGAGAGGCCCTGACAATAGTCCTTATATGCCCCCACAGTCTGTTAGGAACAGAAGAAGAACCTTATCTTAACACGAGCAAAGTCGAAGATCGGGCCTCAAAGTCTACGCCAAACTTGGCCAGAGATAAGATCTCTCCTGAGCGACCATGTTAACCTCGACCAAAGATAAGATCTTTTTCGAGCGACCGCATCAATCTCGACTAGAGATAAGATCTCTTCTAAGCGTCCGTGTCAACCTTGGCTAGAGATGAGATCTCTTTTGAGTGATCAAGACAACCTCGGCTAGAGATAAGATTTTTTTCGAGTGATCGTGTCAACCTCGACTAGAGATAAGATCTCTTTCGAGCGCCCGTGTCAATCTTGACTAAAGATAAGATCTCTTCCAAGTGATCATGACAATCTCGGCTAAAGATAAAATCTCTTCCGAGCGACCATGACAATCTCGGCTAGAGATATGATCTCTTTCGAGCGACCAAGCCAATCTCGCTAGAGATAAGATCTCTTTCGAGCGATCGTGTCAACCTCATCTAGAGAAAGATTTCTTTTGAGCGCCCGAGCCAACCTCGACTAGAGATAAGATCTCTCCGAAGCAACCACGACAACCTCGGCTAGAGATAAGATCTCTCTCGAGCGATCGTATCAACCTCGACTAGAGGTAAGATCTCTTCCGAGCGATCGTGTCAACGTCAGCTGAGATAAGATCTTTCTCGAGCGATTGTGATAATCTCGACTAGAGATAAGATCTCTCTCGAGCACCGAGAATAACCTCGGCTAGAGATAAAATCTCTTTTGAGCAACCATGACACCTCGGCTAGAGATAAGATCTCTTTCGAGCATCCAGTTAACCTCGCTAGAGATAAGATCTCTTTCGAGCGATCGAGATAATCTAGAACTAGAGATAAGATCTCTTCCGCGCGATCGAGACAACCTCGGCTAGAGATAAGATCTCTTTCGAGCGATCGAGTCAACCTCAACTAGAGATAAGATCTCTCTCGAGTGACCCGTCAACCTTGACTAGAGATAAGATCTCTTCTGAGCGATCGAGACACCTCGACTAGAGTTAAGATCTCTCCCGAGCGATCGAGTCAACCTCGACTAGAGATAAGATCTCTCTCGACGACCCAACAATCTCGACTAGAGATAAGATCTCTCCTGAGCGACCTCGACAACCTTGATTAGAGATAAGATCTCTCCTGAGCTGAGTCAACCTCAGCTAGAGATAAGATCTCTTCTGAGCGTCGAGACAACCTCGGCTAGAGATAAGATCTCTCTCAGCAATCGAGATAACCTCAGCTAGAGATAAGATCTCTCTTGAGCGCCCATATCTCTCGATTGTAGAGATATCTCTCCCGCGCCCGGGCCAACCTTGGCTGTAGGAGATAAGATCTTTCTTGAGTGCCCGTATCAACCTCGGCTGCAGGAGATAAGATCTTTCCCAAGCGATCGTGTCAACCTCGACTAGAGATCAGATCTCTCCCGAGCGTCCGTATTAACCTCAGCTGTAGGAGATAAGATCTCCCCCGAGTCAACCTCGACTGCAAGAGATAGGATCTCTTTCGAGTCAGCCTCGACTATTGAAGACAATATCGCCCTCGAGGAGCTCAACCTTCGACCTCAATCACAGAAGATGAGGTCTACTTCAACCTCGGCTGGAGATGAGATCTCCTCTGAGCTTTAACTTCAGCATCAACTTTGGCTAGAGATGAGATCTCCCTCAAGCTTCAACTTGAATCGGCACAGAGCCCAGAATAGGACTTCGGTAGTTGCCTTTTCTGCACTATCTTCCTTCGAGTTTTGAACTTGGGAGTGGGGGGACTTCTGTTGGGGATAAACCCCACTTCTACCGAAGTCCAATTCGATGCTCAGCCTAATACAATCGATAGCCATGGAAGAGCTTCAGCGGATGAGTCTTAGCCGAACTCCTTCAACCAACTGAACTCCTTAGTAGTCGAGCTCTTATCGAACTTTCGAACGGTCGAGTCTTTGCCGAACTCCTTCAGTCGGTCGGACTCTTCAACAGCCGAGCTCTAGTCGAACTTCTCAGCGATTGAACTTTAGTCGGACTCCCACGAGAGCCAAACTTCCTCCGCACTCCTCCAGTCGGACGCCCATGAGAATCGAACTTCCTCCGCGCTCCTTCAATCAGACTTCTACGAGAGCTGAACTTCCTCCACGCTCCTCCAGCCGGATGCCTAAAGAAGCCAGACTTTTGCCAAACTTCTTCTTCGATCGAACTCCTCCAGGAGCCAAACTCCTTCCAGATCGCTCATGCAAACAGACTCCTCTAAGGGCTAAACTCCTTCCGGACATCCCTTTCAATCGAACTCCTCCTGGATGATCCCCTCCAGATGTATCCCCCTTAGGAGTCTGAGCTCTCCTGAAATAGATATATGCCAAGGTTCTTCCCCTACGACTGTTGAACCTTGGCGGTATGGCTGCCACTACCAATCTGGCGGCACCTTTTCCTCCGTAACGAGCCCCATGTGACCAATGATCAAACAACATGGCCACCACTACTGTCGACACCACTCTCTCTATAACCAATCCCATGCGGCCCATGACCTGCCAGTATGGCTGTCACTATCCATTTGACGATGCCTTCCTCTCCGTACCGAACTCCATGCGATCTCGAGCGGCCCGCCAATGGATGGTATGGCCATCACCATCAATCTGCTACAAGCTCCACCTATAAAAAGGGATCCTTCATATATGCTTTCTAAAAGCTCTCCTCTTTCCTCTAAAACTCTAAGCCCACTTCTCATTACTGAGCACTCTATTTCTATTGATCAGAAGAGCTGACTTGATCGTTGGAGGGTCCTGCCGGAGCCACCACTACCGACTCCGAACGAAACTTTATTTTGTAGGTCACCGATGGCAACCTCGTCTTCCTCTACTCCAGCTCGATTCGATGTCAACCAGATTCTGCACCAACATAAATAATTTGATCACATCATTAAAATGAGTATTCCAGCTTCGAGATGCTTGCTTAAGTCCATATATGAACCTTTGTAGCTTGCATACCTTGTGATCATCATCACTGGTGTGAAATCTAATGGCTATTTCATGTAGATATCTTTCTCAAGATATCCATTTAAGAATATCATTTTTACATCCATTTGCCATATTTCATAATCAAAATACGCTACAACAGCAAGCAATGTGCGAATGGATTTTAGCATAGCTACTGGCGAAAAGGTATCCTAATAGTCAATGCCTTCATGCTGACTATAGTCTTTTGCCACTAATCTAGCCTTGAATGTCTTCACATTTCCATCTACATCAATCTTTCTCTTGTAGATTCATTTATATCCAATAGGTACTATACCTTCTTATGGATCTACCAAGGTCCAAACTTGGTCTGAGTGCATCGAGTCAATTTTTGACTTTATTGCCTCCAACCATTTCTCGGAGTCAAAATCCGATATCACCTCATTATAGATTTTGGGATCATCACCATGAACCCCATTACCTATGAGGAATATTTTCTCTACTTTTTCTAAAATAGTACCTAAGTATCTCTCAAGGGATCGAAAAACTCTTTCTGATCTACGAGATGGAGGAGGTAGTGAATGGATTGGCTTAACCTGATTTGATTCCATTTGGTCCTTAGCTCGTTGCTCTTGTGAGACTTTCTCCTCGAGCTTGATCTGCTTTCCAATACCGCTATCTTGAATAAACTGATTTTCAAGAAAGATAGCATGTCGACTCACAATCATATTGTGATCTTCTGAAATGTAGAAATAATATCCTAATGATTCTTTAGGATATCCTATAAATCGAGCTCTAAAGGATCTAAAGTCTAACTTATCCGCTTGTTATCTTTTGACATGAGCTGGACAACCCCAAATTCTGAGATGACTCAGACTTGATTTCTTACCATGCCATATCTCATACAGTGTGGTAGGAACGATTTTAGAAAGAACCCTATTCAGTAAGTATATTATAGTTAACAAACAGTATCTTCAAAAAAAATCAGGAAGGTCTGTGAAACTCATCATGGATCGGACCATATCTAATAGAGCCCAATTCCTCCATTCTGAAACTCCATTGAGTTAAGGTGTTTCAAATGGAGTCCATTGAGAGACTATACCATTTTTCTTGAGATAGTCTAGAAATTTCTGACTAAGGTATTCACCTCCTCGATCTGATTGAAGAACCTTAATGGATTTTCTAATTTACTTTTCTACTTCATGTCTGAATTTCTTGAATTTTTCAAAAGCTTCAGAATTGTGTCTCATAAGATACATATATCCATACCTAGATAAGTCATCGGTAAAGATTATGAAGTAGATAAAGTTGTCTCTAGCCGGCACATCAAATGGGCCACACACATCAGTATGTATTAGGGCAAGAAGATCTGTGGTCCTTTCCCTATGTCCTATAAAAGGGAGTCTAGTCATTTTGCCATGAAGACAAGATTCATAAATTAGATATGACTCAGAAGCCAATGGACTTAATAGCCTGATTTTCATCAATTTGTTAACCCTATCTTCTACTATATGACCTAGTCTTAGGTGCCATTGATACCTATCATTTGGACTATCCCTAGGTCATTTCATGGTATTCACATTTTGCTCGATATTAAAAATAGATACATCAACAATGTAATTAATAAAGACCGTTAATAAAGAAACTACTTGTAATTTTATTTTTTTCATAAAGAATGTTATAATGGTCCTTAAGAAAACTAATTACATGGCCTTCTAATGCAAGGCAAGAAATAGAAATCAAATTTCTGCTTGCTGCAGGCACATAGTAATAGTCTTTTAACACTAAGTCTAAACTAGATGGTAGTCGAAGAGGATATGTTTCCATGGCCATGGCGCAACTCTTGCTCCATTTTCGATGCTCAAGATCATCTCACCATCCCTCAGTCTTCTGCTATCCTCAAGATCCTGCATAGAAGTGTACAAGTGAGCACTAGAATCAGAGTCAAGCATCCAATCGAATGTAGAAGAAATCATAAGGTTAGACTCAATAACGAGCATACCTCTAGAAGGACCTGCCTCCTTCTTTTTTAGGATGGCCAGATAAGTAGGGCAGTTCTGCTTCTAATGGTCGTCATTATTGTAATGTAAATATATTTTTTTATCAGTGGCCTTTTTCTTCAGCTCTGCCTTTTTCTTCTTTCTTCCTTCCACCTTCTGCTTTTTTGTAGACTTCTTCTTCTTTCCAAAATACTTTTTCTTGGAAGAAGTCTGTTCCACAGTAAGCACTGAGCCTTTAGAACCTTTCATGGAAAGCTTAGCGGTAATCAGTATGTTCATAAGTTCGGCCAAGAAATTTTGAAGTTTATACATATGGTAGTTCATGATGAACTGCCCATATGCATCAGTCAAGGATTGTAGAATTATATCATTCTGCAGATCTAAGTCCAACCTCACTTCGAGCTTCTCAAGCTCTTCCAAGTCCTTGATCATCATCAGATAATGATCTTGGACTGACTATCCATCACGCATCTTAGTCTTGAAAAGTCGTTTAGTGACTTAATATTTGGCTGTGCGACTTTGTTCACCAAACGTCTCTTGTAGGTGAGCCAACATTTGGCGAGAAGTCCTGATATCTTCATATTGGTACTGAAGTTTATCAGACATCGAGCCCAACATGTAGTATCTGACCTTGTTATCTTCGTCTATCCACTTATCCAAAGATGCTCTCTGTTCAGCAATTAGACGAGCTAGTAAGGTGGAAGGATCCTGATCCAATACATGAGTCATCTTCTCAGAATCCAAAATAATTTTAAAGTTTCAGAGCCAATCCTTATAATTTGGTTCGATCAGTCTATGGGTGTCCAGAATTCGTGCTAATGGATTGGATGCAGACATTTTTCTGTAGAGAATCAAAATTTCTAATTAGATATTGTAATTAAGACTTAACCAATTTATTTAAAAATATTATTTTTTAAACAAATTAGTTTCTACTATTTTCTCGGATCTCTACACTTTCTCTATAGAGATGCAAAAATCTTCATGATTAATGATTTCTAGTAGGTGGTGCGGTCTCACCAACTGACTCATCACCTCACCTAACAATTATTGGTGATGGGTTAGCTAATGAGTGAACAACTCTTGTTCAATGATTCTCTAATCATGGTGCACCCAAACTTGATCTCTAATTCATGAATCTCACCATGCCCAAAATATTGATCCACTTCTTAGTTAAGTCAGACCCATCATTTACATAGATTGGATTCCTAATTGAGTCTCTCACCGTATTCGAAATATTGAGCCCAATCCATCCTCCAGCCCATAGCATCCGATGTCTAATAGACATGGTTACGTCTTCTCGGTGTAACTGAGCCACTATAACTAGTGAGAGTAAGAGTTTATTTTATGGTTAACCTTTGTCTTTCCACTATAAATCATTCTCAAACAAGTGAGAGTAAGAGTGAAGTGAGAAAGTGTTCAAGTCAAGAATTAGGGAGCTTCACTATCACTCATTTATTCAAGAAGAAGTCAAGTGTTCAACTATCATCATTTGAACTTCTTCCGATCTTTTAAAGAAATGACTATCTGGTTTGATTTTCAAAAAAAATTGGTATAAAATTGATTATTTTTCTATTAGCATCAAGAATTTTTTTTCTAAGAAAATTTTTATTCTTGGTATCAATGGTATCATTCTTGCCTTGGATTTTATTGCATTATTTTTTAGCAAAAGTATTAAATATGATATCTTAAATCTATTTCATATTGATATACTCTTGATGTGATACCATTTGAGATAAATTCAAAGAATCTCATATATTTTTTAGAATTTAATTAAGTGATATTTTTTATGACAAGAAAGATCTAAATTTAAATAAATTTTTTTTTTGATAGATGTTCATGTCATACTCTTTTGATCCTTTTAATGTTTATTTTTATTGTATACCTTCCTTTGTAAACATCCTTTAAATTTTGATAAAAGATAAATTATTAAAAATTTGGTTTCTTCTTGAGTGAATACTTTATTTGATTGATATTTGAATTAATTAATGCTTAGTTTACTTAATTAATGCTTATGCTTTTAAATTTTAAAATAATTTTGTTTGCAAAAGTAAGGAAAAGAATTCATTTGAGATGAATTAGTAACTCAATTGGCACTAATTAAAGATAAATGTGAAATTAATTAAAGAGATACAACTTGAGAGAAAAGAGGGAGTAAGAATGATTGTAAAGTTTAAAATATGCTTTTTTTGAAATAAAGAGGGGGAGAAAGTTGAAAAGTAAATTAATTTTGCTATAAATATAAAAAATAGAAAGAAAAATATTTTTTAATTTAATTTAATTTATTTAAGTCAAGAAAAATTAAATGTGAACTTAAGTTCTCAATCAATTACTTTATGATCTTCTTAAATTAAGCTTTCTTGTATTTATTCAATTTGATATGCATAATTTGATTGCCATATCATTTTTTGATAACTATTTAAAGTAAAATTAAATTTAGAAATATATTCTTAGTCTAAATAAATTAATTTTGATATATTCTTCTAATTTTAAAGCTTATTTATAAATATAATACTAAACTTTTCGTGTGCCAACCTTTTAAACTTGATTTTCATGATCATTTTTGGCAAATGATTGGAGTTAAATTAAATTTACAGCATATTCCTTCTCAAAAATAAAATTTTAAACTTAATTTTGAAACTCATTTAGAAATTTAAATTTGATTCCAAATTTCTGATGTGCATTATAAAATTCTTATGAATTATTTGTATTGAAGTAATTTTTACTCAAAGTAATAAATTTAAAAATATGACTATCTTTTGCTTTGATATTATTTATTTTATTTTGCTCGATACATCTTTAATACATATCTTTTTAAAACTTAATTAACTAATTTTTTTTAAAAAAAATAAATATTAAAATATATATTATGCTTAATTTTATATTCTAATCTTTTGAAAAGCTCTATTTCTCTTAAAGCTTACAAGTACTTATTTAAAAATCTGATTAAAAAGATCATATTCATTCAAAAAAGGAGAAGAGCCTTTGATATTTGAATTTAAGCTAATTTTTAAAACTAAAAATACTTTAAACATATTTTAAATCAAAAGATAAGTTTTTCAAATAAAACTTTGATGATAAATTTTCATATCTTATTGATTTTGATGATTAGTCTTTTATCCTTTCCACGAGCTTTTTGATGCTATCTAAAAGGAGAATAGTTATTATTGAATATATGATTGAGCTTAACTAGAATGAAATATATTTTTATTATTTAATAATTTTATATATTTTAAATATATAATTCTTTAGAAACTCACTATATATTATTTCGCATATACTCAAAAGTTTTGTTATCATCAAAAAGGAGAAAATTATTGACCTAAATATTGATTTTGATGATGACAAAGGGTTTTGAGTATAATTTATTATGTTACTAATATTATTTTTGAAGATGTATAATTTAAATTTCAAATGCTCATAATGCTCGATGTAATTTTCATCAATTAAATTGAGTACCATCAATCAAGAGGTCATTAAAGAAAAGCTAGACTTGACACACCTTAAAAAGGATGGTTAATGAGAGTTAAATTAAATTTAGAAAGTAAGTCTAGTCTACAAATAAATTTAAAAAAGAAAAGCTACTAAAAATTTCATGACACGCTTGGCACGGAACTTAGTCGACTAAGCCAGAAGTTAGTCGACTCAGTCTCAGAGAATAAAAAAGATAGAAAGTATAGAAAGATTAAAATTTAGGACCTAGAAAACTTAGTCGATTAAGTCAGAAAGTTAGTCGACTCAGTCTCAGAGAATAGCAGCTGGGTAGAAAGATAGATTTCAAGCTTTGTCCACTTAGTAGACTAAGTGAAATTGAGCAAACTAAAACTTAGTCGACTTAGAGAAATTTAGTTGACTAAGTTCATTATAACAGCTAGCTTTTCCAAAACTATACTTTTTCAGTCCCAACTTTTTTTAATGGCTATTTTCTTATTTTTAATGGTTAGATCACTTCTAAGGACATCCAAAATGAATTAAAATGATGAAAAATCTTAAGAATATATAAAAAAATATTTTGAGCATTAAAGAAAAGCTTTTGGAGAGTTTTATTAAGTATTCATTGAAGAAAGCCAAAGAAATGAGCTGAAAAGAGAAGGGAAGGAGTTCATTTCAAAGTTAACCTTGGTCCTTCCACTATAAATCATCCTCAAATAAATGAGAGCAAGAGTGAAGTGAAGTAAGAAAGTATTCAAGTCAAGAATCAAGGAGCTTCACTATCACTCAAGCATTCAAGAAGAAGTCAAGCATTCAACTATCATCATTTGGATATCTTTCGATCATTCAAAGAGTTTTATTTTTTTAAACTTAATCTTTTGTATTCATTATTGAGTTTATTTGTTTATAAGTTTTTTAGTATAAGAAACTTGGGTTGGTCTAAGCCTAGAGTTGGACATTATAAAGATTTGATTGATGAGCCTAGAATAAAATCAATTGGGGTTGATTGTTAATCCAGAGAAAAATAATCACTTATGAGATTTTAGTTGGAATCCAGAAAAAATTAACTGGATTGATTATGAGCCTAAAAAATAATCTTGTATGATTTTGATTGGTGAGCCAGAAAAAATCAACTGAATTTGATTGTGAGCCCAGAAAATAATTAGACTGTAATGCTTATTGAGAATTATAGTTGAATTTCTAAGTGGTTTACTTGAAAAGTAGACATAGGTATTGAATTTGGCACCGAATTACTATAAAACTTATGTGTTTGTGCTTGTATTTATTATTATTATTATTTGTATCTTTTATCTTTCCATTACTCTTAATGTTCAAGCTTATATTGATTATTGTGTGGACATCACTCAGTATAAATTATTCAAATCTATATATTAGTCATTTAGTTTTTAAAATATTCAATTCACCATCTCTCTTGGATAACTATACCTAGGCAACATATTCCATCGCTAATAAATATTTTCCATCGCTAATATGTAAAAAATTATTAACCATAGAAATTACCATTGGTAAAATTATTTTTATTAGTAATAATAATATATTTAAAATAGTATTTTTATATTATTAGCAGTGGTATTCTTTCCATGGCTAAAGCCATCGCTAATATAAATTTTTTATATATTAATTTTTTTATCCTCCTAAGTCATTTTTTGGATAGTTAAAAATTAATATTTAATTTTATTAAATTTTTTAACTTAATTAATTTATGAATCATCCTAATTAATTTTAATTAGATTTAATTTAATTAGATTTAACTTAATTTGAGGCTAATTGAATTTTAATATTCTAAATAAAACTTGGATTAAAAGTCTAATTGAATTAGATTTGACATGATTTTGAATTAGGCTCGAATGAAATCTAAATTAAAAATTATTTTTTTATAATTAATTTAAATTATATTAAATTTAATTAGATTTAACTTAATTTAAATATAATTAAATTTTATAATCTAATTAAGACTTGGATTCAAAGTCTAATTGAATTAGGTTAGACAGAATTTTAAATTAAATTCAAATTGAGTTTCAATTGCATTTGGATCGAACCTAAATTAAAAATTATTTTCTTATAATTGATTATAATCGGATTCAATTTAATTAGGTTTAACTTAACATCAAAGTAATTAAGTTTTATTATCTATGTAAGACCTCGATTTTAACGTCTAATTGAATTAGGATTGATAGATAATCAAATTGGATTCGAATCAGATTTGAATTAAATTCAAATTGAACCTAAATTAAAAATTATTTTCTCCTAATTGATTTAAATCAACTTTAATTTGATTAATCTTGACTTAATTTGAGATCAATTATATTTTATAATACATGTAGGATTTGGATTCGAAGCCTAATTGAATTATTTTGATAGAATTTTGAATTAGATTCAAATCGAGTTCGAATTGAGTTCAAATCAAATCTAAATTAAAAATTATTTTTTTAATTATTTAAATTAGCTTAAATTTAATTAGGCTTGAGTTAAGTTGAAACTAATTAAATTTTACTATCCAAATAGTACTTAAATTAAAAGTCTAATTAAATTAGATTGATAGAATTTTGAATTGGATTTGAATTGAACCTAAATTAAACACTATTTTTTTCTAATTAATTTAATTTAAATTTAATTTAATAAATCTTGATTTAATTTAAGATTAATTAGATTTTATAATCTAAGTAGAACTTAGATTCAAAGCTTAATTTAATTTATTTTGGCAGAATTTTGAATTGAGTTCGAACTAGGATTGGATCAGTTGTGGATTATTAGCGATGGTAGAATGCCATCACTAATTCTATCGCAAAAACTATTAGCGATGGCAGATTTTCATTGCTAATATCCAAAAATACTATCACTAATTTTTATTTTATGTTTAACTATTATAAAAAATTAAATAATTTTAAATAATTTTAGCGGTGGTGCTTGCCATCGCTAATAATGTTAATGTCGTCACTAATAGTTTGATATTAGCGACGACAATATTTGTGTCGCTAATAATCCAAATTTGCTATCGCTAATATATTTTTTATTTAAATATTATAAAATATTTTTATATTTTTAGGGATGATTTTTTCCATCGCTAATAATATGTTTGCTATCGCTAATACTATTAGTGACGGTATTTTTTTTGTCGGTGTTGCGATTTCAAAAAGCTTTATTAGCAATGGGTTTTGTTACTGTCGCTAATATCGTTGCTAAAATCCAATTTTTTTGTAGTGATGGCTAGGACAACACAGTTTGAGGGTCCATTGCAATGCAGTCCTCCATCATGATGGACTCACCATCGCTCGATGTCCTGGTCCATCAAATTCAGGCATGACTGGTGCTGTATAGCAGCTCCAACAGGTGATGGAGCAGCAGCAGCATGTGGAGCTGAATCCTCGAGCGGCTCCTTCATGCCATAGTTGGTGATCCTACTCTATTAGTTCGAGATCCATCCCCAGACAACACTCCCAGCATCTCGATCCTATGCCCTGGTCTTCCTCCTATCAGAGCTTGAGGGAGGAGGCTCAGTCATGAAGCTCTTTTTCCACCGAAGGTTCAATCTTGGGTTACTCCCCCAAACCTAGGAAGTCGCATTGAGAAGAGGAGCTTGAGAGGAAGGTTCGGGACATCGTGCGCCATCTTGAAGAAGTCTAGATTAAGATCCATTGGAGTAATGATGGCCTTGACTTTAACTCTCAACCTCCTTTCTCCTAAGCAATCCTAAGCGAACCAATTTCAGTTCAATTCAAAATGCCTTAGATGAGGCTGTATGATGGCTCTCTGATTCCCTTAATCATGTGGAAGGCTACAAGGCCCACATGATGCTATAGGATGCCTCAAATGCTTTTCTTTGCCTCACCTTCCTAGCCATCCTCAGGAAGTCGATGCAAACATGGTATTTAGGACTACAGCTTGAGTCCATCCACTTATTTGAACTACTTGGTTGGCGGTTTGTTGCTCACTTTGGCAGCGATTGGACCCAACTGAAGAATTATGATAGTCTCTTCTCCATCTAGCAGGGAGGAGGGTGAGTTGTTGCATGGCTACATCATGTATTTCAAGACCGCTATGCTAAAGGTATGCAATCTCGATGAGTTGGTGGTAATGTTGGCACTCAAACGAGGGCTCCAGAATGAATGTCTCATCTTCTCCCTTGATAAGATTTTTTTGAGGGACTATGCTGACATGCTGGCCCAAGCTCAGAAGTATGTCTAAGTAGAAGAAGCCTGGGTAGTACGAAAGTAGGAGGAAAGAAAGAAGACTTCTGGCATGAAGTGAGGTCAAGAGGATCCTTGTACAACTCGGGTGGAGGTAGAATCCCATCGACCATTAAAGAGTCATTGTCCAAAGAGCCCACTTTGGTGGTTCAACAACTACACCCCTCTATTCGCTCCTCGATCCCTCATCCTGATGAAGATTGAGGGTAAAGAGCACCTCAGACGGCCTGAACTGATGAAAGCCCCTCCAGACAAGAGAAGCAAGAGAAGGTACTACTACTTTCATCATGACCATGATCACGATACCAAAGAATGTCTCCAGATTAAGGATGAGATTTTGGCTCTAATTTGGAGAGGCTACTAGGGAAAATATGTTCAAGAATGATGAAACCAAGCACCAGAGGAGCCATGATGGTGCTAGTCCCATTAGAAGAATAATGACAATCAACCAATGGTGAGTGTTATCAACATGATCCCCGACTTCGCTGGCAGTAGGGGGCAAAGGGCCGACGTAAGGGGTGAAGACATAATATATAGGGGATGTAGTTTCTTTTTCTAACGATGATCTCCATGTTAGATGTATGTCCTAGAAGCCAATATAGCAGACGCATTATAATAAATCAAAGATATAATTTTATACTTAAATATTGATTTATCAATAAAGTAGATATTTTTATTTTATTCTTATGTAATGTGTCCTTAAATCATCCAAAGAATTAATAATTTAAAGATACATACTCTCAAGAATTGAGAATTAGAGATATGTGTAATAAATTCCTAAATTATGCTCGATCGATGGATCATCATGGGGATGGTGATTAATCTAATTAGATCGATGCATGGATCGCTTCTTTCGAAGTAGACGAGTTTTTAGTTTATAGTATGGAGATACTGAGCGAGAGTATAGATGGTTGTTGAAGAACATCGATACTGAGCATGACTATATCAGAGATCACATTACTACAAAAAGTAAGATAATTAGCTACATAAAAAAAAGCATAGCTAAATATCCAAAAAGCATCACAAAAGATAATTATCGACATCAAAACCATTGGTAAAAGGAGGGTCATTGATTCTATTTGTCGACGCTTAGAATTTTACATTAAGAAATAAAATATTTTGTCGATGCTTTTTGATGCATCATTGGTTCAATTTACCTATGCTTACAGAAAGTGTCGGTAAAAAGTTTTTTTAGTGACATAAAGTTAGCATCGAAAATAGTTAATTTATCGGCAAATAATATTTGGCGATGCAAACATTATGTCAAAAAAAATTTAGTTTACCTACATTTAATAAGCATCACCAAAAGTCGCTGTGTTGCAATGCTAAATTTATGTCAGAAAAAATTATTAGTGATGCTATTTAAGCATCGAAAAATATTACATAGCATTGCCAAACGGACATGGGGCATGCCAGGGCCAAAGGGCTTTGCCTACGCTTATTTACATCACTAATTTTGGCGATATAAGATAAGCGTAGGTAAATACATTTAGCAATGCTAATTAGCATCAGTAAATGTCCTATAGTGTCGCTAATGAAGGCATGCCCAACATCTCGATACACCCTTTGATAATGCTACGTAATATTTATCGATGCTAATTAGCATCATTAAATATATTTACCTATGCTTATCTTGCATCGCTAATTATACTTTTACCAAAAAAAATGATTGCTTTTGTTCCAATTTTTTATAATTTTTTTTGTAAACCTATAGACAAACAAATATATATAATATATACAATATGTACACTATCTTCTTCATTCACACATATGCCAAAATCAAATTTATTTCACTTTAGCCATGACACAATATTATATATATATATATATATATATATATATATATATATATATATATATATATATATATATATATATATATATATATATATATATCAAAACATTGTGTTTATTTTTACAACCACACATGTAACAAAACAAGTATATATACAATCCTATAAAATGTCATATAAATATATATATATCCATACAAAATAAAACTCTATATGCCAAGTTGTATTAGAGACCTGCAATATATTAAAAAATTAAGTTAGCAAACTAATTATTTACTAAATGATGAAAACATATAGATTAAAAATTGTATAAAACAATACTGGTCACAAGAGGACATCCTCCATCATCATCGATGGAGTCATCATCATAAGCATTAGCAAGGACATCGAAAGTCAGTGGAAGAGGCATGCGGTGATATAACTCATCGAGTTTTGCTCCAAATGCTGCAATCTAAGATCTAAGCTCAACATTATCAAGCTGTAGGGCTGCTATGTCCTCCTAAGATCTACGATGCTCCTTCTTATCTCGACACATCTCCTCCTCATGTCTCCTCTCCGCCTTATGCAGTCGAGCATCCGCTTCATGTAGACAAGCATCACAAGAAACATGTGGTGCTTTAGAGAAGCTTGGGGCTACAACCACATATCCCAACCCTGTAATATAACTAGATCTCCTACCAAGCACCTCATCATAGATATCATCATCTGTTAGTAGGGTGGAGCCCTCAGCGGTGGTCTAGACTCGTATATGTATCATACACTTCGAATTAAAGAAAAAATACATATAATCAAAAGTCTAAACTTCATAATAAAATTGAAATATAAAACTTAATCAATTAATACTTACATCCCTCACCCTAGTCCTAGAAAGCCACTCCTCCATCGCTTGGCAATGGATCTTCTAATAGACGTCAATCCATCTGGGTAGCTGTCCTATCTCGATGTTTCTCTAAAATTTATGAATGTAAGAATACAAAAACACAAACATATTCTAAAAAATTATTAGAGATGTATGTATGTATACTTACTAGTTTATACTAATGCTATATAAATGACTTCAATCTGCCACAATGCATCACTATGAGCCTCGATCGGTTCTCTGTATCTTTTTGCAAAAGGCCTAATAAGCAAATGCATTCAAGATATTAGTAAACATATTACAATACCACAATAATTCAATAATTTATATTTTTATTATATATAAAAGTTATACCTAGTATATAGGGTCCTCATACTTGGTGTAGAGTAGATCCTAGTCGGGGTGTGAAATAGTCCTATGCGGTGTCTCATGTGCCGCCACTACCGCACGTGCATGGAAGACCTTCTTTTAGTTGCTATGGCGCTTATACCTAAACTCCTTAAGCAACCTCCCCATATGCCTAAGGATAGCCTCCTGCACGTTTTGGATATCAATCTCCTTGATGTCAAAGTCATGCTGTGCAAATAATGTACAATATATAAGATTTAAAAAAATAAAAGTTAAGTAATTATCAAATTAAATATAAAATAAATAGAATGATCTGTATTTAAAAAATATAACATAATTTATATTGAGTTACCTGTAAATGATCGAGGAGGATCTGCTTCTGTGGTCTCGTAACTCTCTATCAGTCGAATAGCATTAAGGAAGCATATGCTCGGACAATGATGCCAAGCTCGCATACTTACAGATCCCTGATATAGTGCTTAGGTGGCATGATATATCACAATAGGATGACAACCCTCATCCTCTCCCTAAGATGTGCCCTCCTTTACTCCTTCAGCTTCTCATTTCTAGCGGCTCCATGAGTTCACCCAATCACTGTATCAGCTGCAACAAAATAAAAGCTTAAAATCAATTATTTATACATGATAAAAACTTAAAATAAATTAAATATAAAAAATTATAATATGTACAATCAACCTATCATGGCAGGAGATGATGTGCCTACCTTGGTAGACAGCTGCTGAGACGAAGAGGTACCTATATCCCCATATCGGTCCCCCTATCAGATTATCCTTCTGATGGTATAGCTTAAAATTAATTATTTATACATGATAAAAAATTAAAATAAATAAAATATAAAAAATTATAATATATAAAATCAATCTATCATGGCAGGAGATGATGTGCCTACCTGATCAGGAGACTGCTGCTGAAATGGAGATGTACCGACATCTCCATGTAGACCTCTCTTGCCAGATCGTCATCCTGGTCGCATAGCTTAAAATCAGCTATTTATACATGATAAAAAAACTAAGATAAATTAAATATAAAAAATTATAATATATAAAATCAACTTGTCATGGCAGGAGATGATGTGCGTGAAGGATCACGTAGGGTTTAAGCATACATTTTCAAAATTTTTTTGAATAAAATAGCAGAAAAAAATAAATATTAAGCTAAAATTAATACTACACATGCATTGATCTAATCAATATAAATCTTACTCAGGATCTAGATATGCTAATATGTAATTTAAAATTTAAATGTGATTGATCAGTAAATTGAATCTACTGATCGATACGAGTTTAGAACTCGATACCTATGCACGAGTAGCTGATCACCATAATCTGAATCCATCAGATAATGCTTTGGTATTGCACCACAATCGCACATATGTTCGATCTCTATGGTTGATCCACATGGAGCTCCTGATTTCGATCAGCCCCACTAGAGTGCTAGCTCCCGCGAGAGCCTTCAATGGCTGATCGCGATCAATTCAATCGATCGTCTTCTTTCTAATCTTTTAGATACTCTAGAAAATCAAAATATGTGTTTCGAAGGATGATGAAGTAGTATTTCAAATTTGGTGGCGATCTGATGCTCACAATACTCAATCTCTCCATCCGAACCCAGATTCCCAAGTCTTGGGTTTCACTCGGTCCAAAAATCCTGACGCACTGAAAACCCTCTCACGCCCTCTCTGTATGAAGTTTTTCTATGAAACAAGTTTTCATGAAAAGATGACTTTCAATATATAAACTTTATTTATATCATATCTAAAAATTGAGTGTCTTTAGATACAAAAATCAGAAGAGAATAGAGGCATGAAGAAAAAATAAAGTGCTGTAGGATTCTACTCACCTTCACTCTAGGATTTTTTTCACCCAAAACCAATACCCAATCATTTTCAAATTTTTATCATGAAAAGGTAATCCCACAGGCTTCACGTGCAAAAATTCCCATAATTTATTACATGAAAAATGAGTACAAATTTCATGTGGAGTGGATAGATTAAGATTGGTTGAACTAGTTTCAACCAACTTCTAGTATTTGAATTTAAATGGGGTCTTATCCTTTTCCAATGCCTATGCCAAAGGATGACGAGCAGAAGGACTCTCCTTCTACTCTCCCTCAATCTAAAATCATCCAAAAAAATATGTGACAAAAGATAGGTAGGCGTGGAGAATAGATAAGAAAGAGATTAGATTTTTTAAATTTCAAATCAATCAAGTTGAATTCAAAATTTAACTTAATTTGAACTAGTCCAACCCTTGGACCAGGTCAAAGGAAGAAGAAAAGAAGGGTGCACATTCATTTCTACATGAGAAATCTCATGCAAAAATTAGAGGAGGGCATGGGTCAAGGTGGAAAAGTCAAATATGGTGGGCGCTAGGGAGAATTTAAATTCAAATCTCATTTGACTTGATCCTAATTGATTTCAACCAAACTAATTAATTTAAATAAACTAGATCAAATTTAATCTAACCAAATTAAGCTTAATTTAAATTAATAAAATTTTAATCAAATTAAAAATTAATTAGATCTAGGTCCTGATCAAATCAGGATCGAATCTTTCTTAGCGATTGGGTCATCTTATGACCTGATCGGATCAAACCTAATTCAATCAAATTTAATTGGACTTGATCAAATTCTCATTGCTCAATTAAATTGAGCTAATCAGTAATCAAATTATTAATTAATCCTTCAAAAATATTAGAGTCTCAATCGAATGGGTTACCGGGCATCAAAGTTCCATCAACATGAAACTCCTGAAGAGTCCCAATCCAATGGGACTCTTGAATCCAGTGTCCTAAATGAATGGATCTCTAGATCATAGAGTCTTAGACCAGTGAAACTCTTGATCAGAGAGTCTCAGATAAATAGGACACATAGTTTCAGTCCACTATGACTCTTAGTCATAGAGTCCCAGTTCAGTGGGACTCTCGACCATAGAGTCCCAAGTCATCAGAACTCTTATACAGAGAGTCCTGAACATGAAGGACTCAGAGTCTCAGTCTAGTTGGACTCTTGATCATAGAGTTTCAGTCCAATGAAACTCTTGACTACAGAGTCCTAGATCATCGAGACTCAATATCAGCCATCAAATCAGGTAAAAACTCCTATTGTGTGACCTCATAGGTTCAAATTCTAAGTCGGTAGCACAGAAACTAATTTTCTGTACCAA
Organism: Cocos nucifera; assembly: GCA_006176705.1. Taxonomy (NCBI): domain Eukaryota; kingdom Viridiplantae; phylum Streptophyta; class Magnoliopsida; order Arecales; family Arecaceae; genus Cocos; species Cocos nucifera. Next base: position 34,862 of record QRFJ01004404.1, on the reverse strand, counting down.
TCAATGTGACCATCTAGCAAAGATATCCAATGTCTGGATAGGTCGAATAATTGTAATGCAACATTGACGAATCTATGGCATATGGTTACCGTATAATTCATCTTCTTGACCTCGATGCTCAAAGAATGATATAGGATTTACTATCAACCCTAAAATTCATCCACAGTATATTTCAAAACTAAGTGTCCATCACATGGATCACCTCGATCGAGGATTTGCTAAATTGAAATACAGTGATGCACTTTCTCCAATACTTGGAGGGGTCAATCCCATCTTGACTCACATACCGATAAGTCAAGTACTTGACTGCACTCAGTAGCCTTCTGTTACTGAATTAAAAATTTAGGTAGTTTGATACTTAAGTGCAGTAAGTTGCTTGCAGGTCACCGTGGTGATTTTAGGTTTAAGGGATACTTATATCCATATGCTTCACGAGCAACTCTTTATAGTAGAGAGCTCCGCAATTGGATCACGTTCAGTAAAATATACTCCTACACTTCACCTGCATGCCATAACAGCATCTCCATACTTTTTGGTTAAGAGGACAACCAATACTTATGGCACACAATGACCTACACTCGATACGTTGTCATCTTGAGTAACAGTGTATCATTTAATCATGAACTAATTTAAGGACTAAATGATAAAACCTTCTTTGTCGAGTCCAAATAGCCCTAAGGACTTCATCACAAATGAGTTCATCATAAAAAGATGTACAAAATGATGAAAAGATTAAAATAATAATTTTATTTATTAATAATTTAAATAGAATTATATTTAGCTCAACCATTTATAACCTAGATGATTGGCTTTAGGATATAATTTTCAATAGTGCATGCCTGCCTAATCAGGAGACTGCTATCGATATGGAGATGTACCGACATCTCCACATGGCCTCCCTTCGAGATCATTGTCCTAGTGGCATGCCTACATTAAACAACATAATAGAGACAACATAATATGGATAAAAATTACATCAATACTAAATGATATATGAAATATAAGATATATGAATTTTTTTTGAAAAATAATATATTATTATTCAATGTCTATATCTTCATCATCATAATCTACCAATATATAATCCTCCTCATCATCATTTATGAAGTTATCATTATCATCCTTCGACACGTTCATATTTAATCCACCAATGAAGCATCCAAGAGTCGATCTCGATCGGGATCGACTCTTGAACAAAAATCTATAGCTTAATGCAATTTAACTACCATCTTTGAATAATTGAGATCAACTCTTGATTGAAAATTTATAGCTCAATGCAATTTAACTATCATCTCTGAACATACATTCATGGATGGATTTCTAATTTATCAAAAATGGATAACTTTGAATTAAAATTTTCCTACAAAAATTTTGGTAGAGTTTTCTCTAAAATATAGAGATTTTTATATTAAATTTAAGAAGCAAAAGCATATAAAATATTTAAATTATAACAAGCAAAAATAATGTACATTGTGCTAGGTGGAATAATTAAATTAAATGTCTAATTTGAAGGACTATAATCAATTTATAAACTTCAACAGGAACTAAACAATAATACAAAAAAATTTATGCAATAAATTTTTAATTATTTTCATTACAAAAAATAATTTATTTTAAAATATTTTTAAATATTTTATTTTATTTATTTATTATTATTTTATAATAATAAAAAAAAATTTATTAATTTTTTTAAAAAATATTTTTTTAAATTTTTTCTTTCCTTCTCCTTCCCTTGCACACCACAAGCCCTCAACCCTCGATTGCTTCACCCCCGACCCCCTAGCCATCTGCCCTTGGCCCATCAGTCATTGCATCTCTAGCACCATCCCCGACCACTTGGCCATCCGTGCCATCCCTAACATCGACCCCTAGTCCTATGGCCTGCCTTCGTGCGACCAGCCCCCCTTCCCTCCCCCTCGAGCCCTGGATGTCCGTAGAACACAACCCGCCCCCCCCACATCCCGCCCTACCACATTGCCCTGACATTACGCACTCCTGCACTCCGCTCTCAGCTGAGCTCAACCCTCTCTAGCTAGATAAAATGAAATTAAAAAGAAGAGAAAAGGTCTTACCTTGGATCGGCGTGGATCGGGGGTGAAGCCAAGTAGAGTAGGGGAGTGGGAGCAGCGGCAATGGTGGCGGGGGCAGCAGCGATAATGACAGCGACGATGGTGATGACTGATGATGAGAGAGGGAGAGAGAGAGTAAGAGAGCTGATGGAGAGGGAGGGAGAGAGGGAGCATGATTGGAGATGAAAATGGAGGAAGAAATAGGAGGGCAGGAGTGGGTTCAGTAGGAGATGAAAATAGAGTAGGGAAGTTGGGAAAAGGGTTTCAGCTTTGCATTTTTTTTTGCAAATATTTACCAATGCAAAAATTTGCATAGGTAAAGAGCACAATTACCTACACAAAAATTTTACATCGGCAAATGAATTATTTATCTACGCTAATTTAGCGTCGATAAATTTTTTATAAAAACTAAAAAAATAATAAAAAAGTTTAACAATTTGTCGATGCTATGTTAGTGTAAAAAATTAACTTAATTACCTGCATAAGAAGGAAAGATAGAAAATTAGGCTTATTGTCTATGAAAATTTTACATCGATAAATATTTTTTTAATTTTTATAAATAATTTATTATTATCTAAGTAATTTATCATTTATTATTCTAAATAATTTTAGAATTTAAAGCTCATCTTCACTATTCATTATCTAAATAATTATTGTTGGAGTATCATCACAAAAATTTATCTCGATCCGATAGTTCTAGCTATGTCGATCAATAAAATTTGATTTTGATGGCCATGAATGATCACATGATGATCTAATAGATAAAGACTATCGATAGATTCAAAAACTTATAATGATGATCTCGATAATATTTATAGCACACTATCAAAATTTTACTTCAATCTAACATCATTATCATGGTCAATTTAGTATGGGATGATTTCAACCGTTAAATAAAAAATGAGTAATCAAAAGGTCAAATGACATCTGATTAAGATGATTTTTTAGATAAGTGATCTTTGCTAATACTTTCATCATTTTTATGGTGATGATTGTAAAATTTAAATTACACACGTATGAACCATCCATGTTAAGTAGATTTTACAAAAGCACAAGTATAATTACTTAAGAATCTTAAGAATGTGTATCAAGAGACATATAGTTTTGGATCATTCATATATAAATGGTTTGAATGCGATCACCACCATACAAATGATATAAAAATTATTTATCTAAAAAATTATCATATAATCGGATGTCATTTGACCTTTTGATCACTCATTTTTTATTTAACAGTTAAAATTATTTCATGCTAAATTGATCATGATAATGATATTCTATTGAGATAAAATTTTGATAGTGTGCTATAAATATTATTGAGATTATCATTATAAGTTTTTAGATTCATCGATGATCTTTATCTATCAGATCATTATGTGATCATTCATGGCTATCAAAATCAAATTTTATTGATCAATGTAGCTTGGACTACTGGATCGAGATAGACTTTTATAACGATACTCAAATGATAATTATTTAGATAATAAATGATAAAGATAAATTTTAAATTTTAAAATTATATTAATAAATTATTTTAAAAAAAATAATTAAAAAAATATTTATTGATGCAAAATGTGCATAGGCAATAATCCTAATTGCTTGTGCTTTTGTCTTGCATAGGTAATAAGCTTCATTACCTACGCCAACTTAGCATTGGCAAATTATTTTAATTTTTATTTATTTTTTTATTTTTATAAAATATTTTTTGATGCAAAATTAGCATAGAAATTAGGCTTATTATCCATGCAAATTTTGTGTCCACTAATATTTTTTTATTTATTTTTTTATTTTGATAAAATATTTTTTGATGTTAAATAAGCATAGGCAATGAGGTTAATTGCCTATGTTTCAATTTTGCATATGCAATTACCCTCATTATCTATGTAAATTTAGCATCGATAGATATTTTATTAAAATAAAAAATTATTAAAAAAAGATTTATTGACATTAAATAAGCATAGGCAAATAGGTTAATTGCCTACATTTTATGTAGGCAATAAACCTAATTGCCTATGCAAATATTATGTCGGCAAATGGTAAACATTAATAAAAAAATATTTTTCGATACTAAATAAGGGTAGGCAATGAGGTTAATTACTTACATTTTAGTTTTGTATAGACAATTATGTTATTGCCTATGCAAATTTAGCATCGGCAAATATTTTATTAAAATAAAAAATTAAAAAAAAATTGCTGATGCTAACTAAGCATAGGTACTTAGGTTAATTACCTATACTTCCATTTCACGTAGGCAATAAGTCTAATTGCTTATGCAAATTTTACATTAGCAAATGGCTTGCAAAAATAAAAAAAATCAAGACCATCCACTATCAATGCTTTGGTTTAAATCACTATAAGAAACCAAACTATTAATGATGGTAAAATACCATCGCTAATAGTCCATCCATCATCACTAATACTGATGCCATCGCTAATATCATCGTAAAAGTTAATCTGAAAAATTCTTATCGCCAATTAGAACTAGTAGCGATGGCAGAAAACGTCTCCACTAATAATAAAATCAACGATAGCTTTAGAGATGAAACAAATTCATTTCTAATTAATTTTTAAAAAAATTAAAAAAAATTAAAAAATATTAATGATGATATATTCGTTGTTAATACCATCATTAATAATTATTAACGATAAATTATTCAATCTCCAATGCCATCTCTAATTTTATTTAATTTTTAATTAAATAAAAAAAATAATTTAAGAAATATTAACGATGGTAGTTGCCATCGCTAATATAGACGATAATACTTAATTTATTTTTTAAAAAATTAATAATAATATATTTTAAAATTTATTTTAATGAATTATAATGAATTATTATTTCTAATATCTATTATAATTAAAATCCAAAGATCATATGATAATCAAAAATTAAAAATTAACTATATTATATTAAAAATAAAAATTATATAATTTTTTTATAAGTAATATAAAAAATATAATATATTAAAAAATTAGATTTGATCCTCATCATCGTCAGTCTCCTCCTCCTCCTGCTCCTCTTCAGCAGCTGATGGATGAGAGCTGGATGTCCAAGCATCCTATAATGAAAAAGTAAGTTTTGATACAAAGGTGTATCTTTTGATACACTCTTTTGATCCTTGAATAAATTATTTCTATACATTCTATTCGATGATACGAAGCTATAAACATCTCCAACCCATCAATTGAATAGTTAGATTGAATTTTTAGCTTCTAGATCTTCTTTCCAGACTCAAACCTAAATATACAAAGCTTCTAAAAATAAAAATTTAAAATAATTAAAATAATTTAATAATATATATACCTAATGTGATGGTTGAAATGATGAGCCCAGTTAGTTGCACAGCTGCAGGTCCTGGAGAAGCTCTATGATTATATCGTGGATGGAATTTAGGAGACTCAGAGGTTGCTGGCTCAGAAGCCTCTGCACGACCTCCTCCACATGTGCATCTCTCTAGGTCTGAGACATCGAGGCCTGTGAGAATGCCGAAAGGTATCAAGGTGGTAGAGGGTTGAAGCTATGTCCGAATACTATGACCTAGCTTCTACTCACTCCCCCAGTAGCACTGAGCCATCCCTTAAGATCAAGAAGGGCTGAGAAGATAGGTCATCACCGTACCTCTCAGCAATATACTCCGCATAACATATCTGTACAATTAAGAAATATATTAGTTATAATATAAAAATTAAATCTTGTAATAACTTAATTAATAAATAAAGTTTAAAGTTCTTACCATGATCTATCATGGTGTAAAATTTAAATGGTCACCAGTCCTCCTAGACTAGTGTATAGCCTGCCACAACTATAGCTGGTCTGGTGGATGACCGAACTGCCATGCCTACGATAAGTAAATAATAAAATTAAATTAATTAAAATAAACATATAAAAATTTTTATAATTCTAGTGAAGAGCTTTGATATTGATTTCTTACCAGTATGTTGGCTACAATATGTGTATCGACTGAGCCGCTCGTATGTCCGATTAGATCCTGCTGGGCGGCTTGGTTCTATTAGGCCTTCTGCCACCTACTGGAGTACTCCTCACTACTCCACTGCTCATAGAGGGCCTTCCATATATCCGCCCGCATCAGTGATCCATGAAGGATCTCCAGTTCGATGGTGACTGGGAATCGGAGTGCTAGATGGTGGACTATCTGAGGTTATAGAGGTCATCTCGAAGCCTTCATGTGGCCACCTCCTCAAAGATCTGATGGTCAACCTTTTCATCCTAGGGAGTCTCGAATCGATAGTAGTCCTGCAAGATAGAAGCAAGCATATATTTATATATAATTAAAATACCAACGTATCAAAAATTTATAAATTAAACTAGTTTTGATTTATCAAAACCATCCACCAGGCTATATCACATGCTCCAGATGGCCAGCTAAAAAACTCATTCACCAACCCCACATCAAGTATCAGATGATACCGATAACCATACGAGATACTCCAGACTCTCTAAACGTACTGCAAAATTAATTTTGAATAATAAATATTAACTCTAGAATTGCTAAATTAGAAATATATTAATTGAAGTTATAGTACTTATGAGTGGCTTTAAACGTAGATGAGCTATCTTTCCTCCGATCGAGTCAGAGGTGCAGCGAGCTGGGTGGCTCCTCGATCATGACTTTATGTTTGTAAGTCGGTTGCTACTGCATATGACTGTGGGGTCACTGGTGACCTCCTATCATCCAGTATGAGATGTGCGGAATCATGTAAGCTAGCCGTATGATTGCTCTCTCCTTGAAAGCTCTATCCTTGGCTGGAACAGCTCTGACCTCTAGAAGACATGATGTATAATATCTAAAGATAAAAATAAAAACTAAAATAAATAGATGATCTAAAAATTAGTTCAAATAAAATATCTATCAAAATATAACAAGACGTTCAAAATCTAACTCACGTATAATAAAGATTGTTAGGGAGCATATGTAATGTATTAGTAGTCCAATGTTTCTCATCCAACAATACATGATAATGTGTTAGTTTGCTGATCCCCTAATTTAAGTTTTGTTTGATTCTCATCTAGCAGTACATGATAATCTCAATACATAAAAATATGAAGAAGGCTCAGATCTGCCATTGAAAAATAAGGTATTGCATGTTCCTCTGCACCTTTAACCATGAGATGACTACAAGCAATTGTCTGTGATATAACAAACCATCCAAGCTTGCCCCGTATTGCAAGTTCTTCTGTACCAAAGTATAGTGAGATGGCTGTAAGCGGTTGTCTGTATGTAATAAACCATCCAAGCTTGACCATACAACAATAAGAACAGAATTCATCACCTCCATTTAGGTGCATCTCGCACTGGCAGTCATCATAGCCTCTATCTCCAAGCCCCGACCGTCTCCTCAAGCTGCAAACTAGAAATATAAATTTTATGAAAAGATAAAATGATAACTTAAAAATAAAATTCATGTGCTTGCATAGTTTAGTCATCTGGCAAGCTTCAAGGTAAACTACAAGCATTGGTACTTGCATAGAAAGATGTGGGAGATAATATACGTGGATAGAAAGCTCTACTTATCCAATACATTTACTTATATGCAAGAGCTTAATGGTGACAAGCTCGAGCATATGATTAGTATATTTAATGGATTTAATCTGGTTATTGGTGGAAGCCCATGTAATAACCTTTTAGATAGCAACCACCATAATTGTGATGGACTATAGGGGTTGCTATAGTTATAGTCTTGCTTAGCCTCTAGGGGATTGCAACCCTATAGAGGGTAAGCATGACTATAATCATAGCAACCCCTATAGTCCTTCATGATTATGATGGTTGCTATTTGAAAGGTTATTACATGAGCTTCCACCAATAACTAGATCAAATCCACCAAATATGCTAATCATATGCTTGAGTCTATCACCGTTAAGCTCTTGCATATCAGCAAGGTCTTAGATAAGTAAAGCCTCCGAAGCCCTTACAATTGTCTCCCATGAATCGATCTCCATACAAGTACCAATGCTTATAATTTGGCATAAATCCACATCTCGGGCTCATATTTGCAATGCAGCCTGAACCTTTCCTCAGTTCAAGCACTCTGCATGTCGAGATCGAAGCGCACAGGACACATCTGGAGCCTGTGTTTGCAATGCGGCCCAAATCATTCCTCGAATTTGAGTGCTTTGCATGTTGAGACCAAAGCATGCAGGGCACGTCTTAGTCTCATGTTTGCAATCCAAATCTTTTCTTGGTTCGAGCACTCTGCATGTCGAGATCTGAAGCGCATAGGGCATATCTCGAGCTTGTGTTTGCAATGCAACCCAAACTTTTCCTTGGTTCGAGCACTTTGCATGCCGAGATCAAAGCATGCAGGGCACGTCTTGGGCTAGTATTTATAATGCAGCCTAAACTTTTTCTCAGTTCGAGTGCTCTATATGCTGAGACCAGAGCGTGCAGGACATATCTCGGGCTGGTGTTTGCAATGCTACTCGAACCTTTTCTCGGTTCGAGCATGCTGTATGTCGAGATCGAAGCACGCAAGGCAAGTCTCAACCTTATGTTTGCAGCTCGAATCTTCCTCGATTCGAGCACTCTGCATGCCAAGATCGGAGCATGCAGGGCATGTTTCGGCTCCGATGTTTAAAATGCGGCACAAACCTTTTCTCAATTCGAGTGCTCTGCGTGCCAAGACTAGAGCATGTAGGACATGACTCAGGTTGGTGTTTACAATGCAGCCTAAACCTTCTCTCGATTCGAGTGCTCTACATGCCAAGACTGAAGCATGTAGGGCATGTCTCGGGTCAGTGTTTGTAATGCTGTCTGAATCTTCCTTCGATTTAAGCATGCTGCATGCCGAGATCGAAGCACACAGGACATGTCTCAGTCTCATATTTAATTTCTAATATCTAGTTATGTTAAATTAATATAATTTAAATTAAAAAAAATTAGTAATGGTATTAGTTGTCACTAATATCGATGCTAATACTCATAATAGAAGAAGGCTACTGTATAGGACTGAGGCACGGGCTGGCACATAGAAATTGAGGTGCGAGGAGGCATAAGTGAGTAGAAAATAAGGCTTGGGGATGCGGCCACGAATGGAAACTTGGAAAGGTCGGGAGCTTGCACCTAAGGCTCAAGAAGGTGGAAGGTGGCCGGGGGTTCGGGGAGGTGGGCCGGGTGCAGCCATGAGGAGACGGCTGAGAGAAGCCATTGGCCGAGGGAAGAGAGGGGGTGGTGGGTGAACCGAAGAGTTAGAGGTTCGAGGAAGGAGGTGGTCGGGGCAGAGAGAGGGTGGTGGGTGAATCGAAAGATCGAAGATTTGGGGAGGCGGAGACGTCGGGGAGGCAGTTGGAGTTTGAGAAGGCGGGTGGCTGCAGCTGAGGGACAACCGGAGGAAGCCGTCGGTCAAGAAAAGAGGTAGCGGAAAAAGACGTTGAAAAGGTAGAGGTGGTCGGGACCTTGGAGGCAGATCAGATGCAGCTAGGGATCAAGACGATCGAGGGGTTGGTTAGATGAGAGGCAGTTGGGGGCTTAGAAAGGCCAGTCGGGTGCAGTTGGGGGAGGCCACGGCCAGGAAAGAGAGGGGGTGCGGAGAACTGAAGGCCAGAGATTTGGGGAGACAAGAGGTGGCCCAAGGCTCGAAAAATGGGTCGGGTGCAGCTCGGGGGATCAAGATGGCTAGAGGCTCAGGGAGGTGGGAGGTGGTTGGGGCTTGGAAAGGCGGGCCAAGTGTCATCGGAGGAAGGCACCGATAGGGGAAGAGAGGGGGTGGTGGTGAACCTGAGGGCCAGAGATTCAAGAAGAAAGGAGGCGGTCGAGGGCTCAAAGAGGCGGGCTGGGTGCAGCCGAGGGATTGAAACGGCTAGGGGCTCGAGGAGGCAGGAGGTGGCTAGGTGCAGTTGGGGTGAGGCCGTCAATCGGAGAGAGAGGGGGTGGTGGGGGGACGGAAGGGTGGAGGGAGAGGGCGATGGCGGTGGGGAATTAAAACATTGGAGGGTGCGGGGGTGGTGGTGAAAAAATGAGAACCTGGTGGATGATGGGATGGGGGAGAACGAGGGGGCGGTAGCGTGGGGGAAAATGAGGGCACATAGCAGGAAGAAAAAAAATGAGACGAAAAGATTATTAGCGATGGCAGATACCATCACTAATAATCATTTTCCACTGCTAATATGCAAAAAATTATTAGCAATGAAAGTACCCGTTAGTAATATTATTTTCATCACTAATAATTATATATTTAAAATATTATTTTTAAATTATTAGCAATGATATTCTTGCTGTGGCTAAAGTCGTCGCTAATACAAATTTTTTTATCTTAATTTTTTATCCTCCTAAGTCATTTTCTGATGGTTAAAAATTAATATTTAATTTTATTAAAATTTTAAACTTAATTAATTTATAAATTAAGTCTTAATTAATTTTAATTAAATTTAATTTAATTAGATTTAATTTAATTTGAGGCTAATTAAATTTTAATATTTTAAGTAAAATTTGGATTCAAAGTCTAATTGAATTAGGTTTGACATGATTTCTAATTAAATTCAAATCGAATCCAAATTAAAAATTATTTTTTAATAATTAATTTAAATTATATTAAATTTAATTAGATTTGACTTAATTTGAATGTAATTAGATTTTATAATCTAATTAGGACTTAGATTCAAAGTCCAATTGAATTAGGTTAGATAGGATTTCGAATTGAATTCGAATTGAGTTCCAATTATATTTAAATTAAATATATATTAAAAACTATTTTCTTCTAATTAATTATAATTTAATTTAATTTAATTTAATTTAACTTAATATTAAAATAATTAAATTTTATTATCCATGTAGGATCTGAATTTTAAAGTCTAATTGAATTAGGATTGACAGATAATCTAATTAGATTCGAATCAAATTCAAATTAAATTTAAATATAATCTAAATTAAAAATTATTTTTTTCTAATTGATTTAAATCAATTTTAATTTAATTAATCTTAACTTAATTTAAGATTAATTAGATTTGATAATTTATGTAGGATTTGGATTCGAAGTCTAATTAAATTATATTTGATAGAATTTTGAATTAGATTCAAATCAACTTCAAATTAAAAATTATTTTTTTTAATTATTTATATTAGCTTAAATTTAATTAGGCTCAACTTAAATTAAAAATAATTAAATTTTACTGCCTAAGTAGTACTTGAATTAAAAGTCTAATTGAATTAGATTTGATAGGATTTTGAATTAAATTTGATTTAAATTCAAATTAAATACCAATTTCTTCTAATTGATTTAAATCTAATTTAATTTAATAAATCTTGATTAAATTTAAGATTAATTAAATTTTATAATCTAAGGAGGACTTAGATTCAAAGCTTAATTAAATTTAGTTTGGTAGAATTTTGAATTAAATTCGAATTAAGTTCAAACTAGGATTGGACCAGTTGTGGATTATTAGCAATGATAAATTTAGTGATGGCAAAATATGTCATTGCTAATTTTGTTGCTAATAACTTTTTAAGTAATTTTTTTTAAAAAAGTATTAGCGATGATAGATTTTCATTGCTTATATTTAAAAATACTGTCACTAATTTTTTTATATTTAAATATTATAAAAAAAATTAAAAATTTTAAATAATTTTAGTGATGGTGCATGCCGTCACTTATAATAATAACACCATCGCTAATAGTTTGATATTAGCGATGGTGATATTTTTATCGCTAATAATTTAAATTTATTATCACTAATAATTTTTTTATTTAAATATTTTAAATTAATTTTTATATTTTTAGAGATGACTTTTATCATCGCTAATAATTTATTTGCCATTGCTAATATTATTAGTGATGACTTTATTTTTTTTATTGATGTGGCGGTGGTAAAAAGCATTATTAGCGACGGGATTTGTTATCGTCCTTAATACCATCGCTAAAATTTAATTTTCTTATAGTAAATATTGACACTGTATTTATATCGATAATTATTTTTTATGATGTATTTTTATAAGCATAGCTGATTATGCTCATTTTCTCGATATTTTTGATTTTGTGTAGTCAATTATTCTCTTTACCTATGCAAGATTTTACCTACGTAAAATCTTGCATCAGCAAAAGCCCTATTTCTTGTAGTGCATGAATGTTTACTCATTCATCAGTGATCTTCTCAATACTATAGTAATGTGAATGGTTCTTTGATCTACAATACCTCGGCTGCTCACAATGAGGTTGCTGTAGTTTGACTACACATAAACATGAACTTCTAATCATTTATTTTCTTATAGTATATATTGCCTGCAATCGATTCATTGTAGGAGTAGGGTGCGCATCTAGATGGGATCTATCAATTTTAGTAGATAAGAAGAAGACCTATGAAATTTAAGAGGCTAAGTTTTTAAGTCTATGGCCACAACAAGGTGATTGATGGAAAAGAGTTTTCATGAGTTTTACGATTTAGACTCGAGCTAATTGAATCTTTCATATGACGGACGTTGGAGTTTGACTAGTTTCCATAATCTCTATCTTGATTAGGACTCACAGTAGAAGAATTGAATTACATGGTAACTACATCTAGAGATTTTAATCATTTAGTCCTGTTGGATTGCCATTACATACTATTAGGTATCACTAGTGGATTGTGAGAACTCACTCGGATCATTCTGAATCGATGATCCTTGATGGATATGAGTTAAAATTATTCCAACCTATCTAAAGATATTTCGATGATACTATAATGAAAATTATGGTATGTCTCACTACCAGATATAACTGAACCTATAGGGGTACACGACAAAGATATTTGATTTTGGATTGATCAATTGAGCTTGTAAAGTTGTAATTGGATCAGGATTTAAGAAATTCTACTAAATTTAGGTGCACTATGCTAGCACATGGTTAGGAATAGCAAAATCAATCCGATCCGATGGGTATGCACCCTATCCAAACCCAATCAAACTCAAAAAATAGGATTTGATTAGATTTGGGTTCGAGTTTGGGGAAAATCCAAAAACTATAGCACGGATATGGGTAGTACTATTTTCTATCCAAACCCGAATCCAAATCCAATCCAAACCTATGGATATGGATAATATCCGAACCCATATCCAAATACATACATACATACATACATACATATATATATATATATATGATCTCTCTTTTTCTATATTCTATGCTAAATTGTAATTTTATTTCTAAGTTTGATTTTTATAAATTTGGACTTAGAAATTGTGTTCTATGTTGAATTGATAATTATATTTTGGTTGATAATATGCATAAAATTATTTTGGTTATTTATTTTTTTGGATATGGGATGGATATGGAAAAATAGGTAACCCATGGGTATCCCCAAATCCATTGGATATGGGGATGGGTATCTCTTTTTTTATCCAATCAGATATCAGGTAAGGTTTGGCTATAGGATATTAAGTTTGAGTTTGGAGATGGGTAGTATAATACTCTATCCAAATCCTATCCGTTGTCATCCCTACACATGGTTAAACCTAAATTCTTTTAGACTTGGTCCATCTATTAGATAAGATTTTAATCAAGTCAAATCAAGCTAACCCATCTATTCTTTCCACTGACAAATGGATAAGGATGAGAAGATGGGGTGCCAAAAGTTGGCACCCCCCTCTCTGAGTTTTGCATGGATTAAAGAAAGAGAAGAGGGGCGCATGCCTATCTGGATAAGATCCAGAAGGGGTGCACACCCCTTTTGTTTTGGATAAACTCTAGGGGCATGCACCCCTGGTGTTTGCATGAGCCCCCATAAAAAAAAAAAACCAAGAAGGTTGCCAACTGCTGGCACCCCCTTATCTATTTGTTTTTGGATGAGTTTACGAGAAATGGAGAGTGGGTTGGGCATTAGAAAGAGAATCCTACAGTTTTAAATAGTTAAAAAGTCAATGATTTAAAGCAAAAAGACTCTAGATTTATTTAAGATGAAGCATAACTTTTGTACGCAAAATTGCTACAGCCCCTCTCTCTGAAATCCCATGCCCTCCTCTCTCTGTTCTCATGCCACCCTCTTCCTCCCTCATGCTTAAAGAGTTAGGCATTCCTAGGTCCACATGCCCAAGGTGTTTGGCAATCCGAGTAGATTTAGTAGATTCGATTAGATCCGAGCAGATCCTATTCAGATCTACATTCAGAAAGAAGAACAGAAGGAAGATCCAATTGATCCAGATCATATCTAAAGGCTGATCGAAGAGCTTTGGAAGATCCAACTTGAAGAAGGAGGATCTAAAAGGAGGAGCAATCCAAATCGAGTTCTGAGTGGATATCCATAGAGGTCGAACGCGTGTACAACTTCAATAGAACCTGAGACATCTTCAAATTTAGATCCGAAGGAGAAAAGCGATTCAGATCGATGATTTGATCATCAATCTTTTATTTATCTTTGAAATCAAATCCATGCATGCTATATTTTCATCATATGAATTAGCTAGATCTATAGGTGTTAGATTAGATCTATGCATGCTTAGATTAAATTATTTAATCTAGTTTTTCACTGCTTTATTTTAAAATTTGCATGCTAGAAAAATATCTAAAATCCAGTAGTGGTATCAGAGCCATGGATTCATATGCATAAAAATAAGATGTGATTTGATTTTTAATCAGATAAAAAATTAAGATAATTGTGAAAAGAGTTTTCATTAAGATCCGATTTTTGTTCATATGTGAGATATGTGAATGTTTGCATCGATTTGAAAATTAGTTTCAAGATCATAAAATTTAATTTCATGCAATTAACTTAGATTTGAAATTTAAAATTTAGATATGAAATTTAAGTTTATGCATGAGGGATTAGATATGGATAGATCAATTAGGTCTTGTAATTTGGTTAGAGCTAGGGCTAATGATTTGAACATAATTGAATATGATTGATCTTCTTTCATGACATTGCATTTTGTATATTTTTTAAAGTATGATAAACATGTTCTATTCATCCATAGCGCAGATCATGAAGCTCACATTGCACTTTGAAAGATGTACAGAGAGAGTTTAGAGTCTCCCCTTGGCAACATATGTTGCCTATTAAGGGGAGTTCCTATGAAAAGGGGGGGAGTGGGAGAGGAAAAAAAAGAAGTTCAGAGCGGGTTCGTATTGTATCATCTTGTGAAAGAATGATTGATTTTCTTTCATGACCTCAATCATTGGATCATGTTTTGCACACTTTTTATAGCATGACAAACATTTTCCATTCATTTGCCCCATAGATCATGAAGCTCAAATCGTATTTTGAAAGATATGCAAAGCACGATCTAACGGTTGAGGTCGTGAAAGAAGATCAATTAGTTTTTCATATGAAAGATACAACTCAAGTCCGTTTAGAGCTTAGTTTTGAACTCTCTTATGTATAGTAGGAAAAAGGGGGGATAAGAATAGTAGACTCTATGCCCTTATGTACAGTAAAAGAAAAAAAAGGACATATAGTAGATATATGATTTATACTGTAAGTGTATTTGACTTCATTTTTTTAGGTAGGATAGGGATTAAGTATGGATAATGATGAAACTAGGGATAGATCCCACATCCTAGCAAGAATGGGTCATGGTATAAGACACGATCGTCATCAGGGAAGAGCACGTAAGCAACTTGCACTGCACATTGGGCCACGTGATCATCGATATTGGCATCCACATCTAGTTAAGAGGGAGAGATAAGAGAAAGGATGCATGTGGGTCAAGGAGAGTAGGGATATGTTACTAAGTGGTGGCATGGTGGGAAGGGAGGCGATGGACCAAGCAGTGTTGGAGAAAGAGAATGTGGCACTGGGGACTATGATGCAAGGGCTTGGGCAACGATAAAGAGTGTAGTGACATGGGATCCAAAGGAGAAGATGATGAAGACATGTGCATAGGGCTGAAATTGGGTTGGGCTGGGCCAGGTCATACCTTTGCTCGAGCCCGACCCAAAATAATATTTTGGGCTTCGGGTCAAGCTTAGGCCCAATTTTTTTAGAAAAATATAGGCCCAAACCCGGCCAGAGCCCAATTAGGCTTAGGCCCAATTCTCTCCCGCTCAGCTCCCTCAACTTCCTCGACTCCTCGGCTGGCCCCAGCACCTGGCCACCTGACCTCTAGGAAAGAAGCGGCAGCTCTCCACTTGATTTCTTCACCAACCCCGATGCCTCCCCTTCGCCGTTGATGGCGATGCCTCTATCGTTGATGGCGATGCCTCTGCCACTGACAGTGATGCCTCCATCGCCCAAAGGTGATGTTGGAATTTGGTGGTAAAGCTATCGACAAGGAAGACAACCTATAGTGGCACACAGGCGAGCTCCTTTGAGTCATCGGAGGATGAAGATCGGTGCCTTGGCTGCCATCGAGATGCTGGAGGGTGGCCATGAAGCGGTGATGTAACTTCGGCAACTAGCACCACCGAGGCTTCTTTTGAGACTGCTGTGGGCTTGTAAGCTGAGATGGGCAGCAACCGAGACCAGCGGTGATAGTGTCGGTGCTCTCACGATGGCTTTGGAGATCACGTTACCGCCGTGTTGGTCATGGGTCATAGCCAAAATCGGACGAGAGTCCTTGATTCCAGGGGATAGCAGGGAGAGGTTAAAGAAGGGAAGGAGGAAAGACTGAAAAAGCGATGGAGAACTGGGATTTTAGGTAGGTTTATATTTAGGTTTGGGCCCGAGTCAGGCCAAAGATTTGCCCGAGCCCAGCATGAAAGTAAAATAAGCCCTATTTTGTGGGCCGAGCCCGAAGCTAGCCCGACCCGATGGGCCTTGGGCCTGCCTAAGCCCACTTCTAGCCCCTACATGTGCGGGTTATCAGCAGAGCCCATGATGGATGGTGGTGCATCACAAAAATTGGGGATGCACATTAAGGACTGGTTAGATTAGGGACAGATAGAAATAAGCTTGCTTAGTCTTGGCAAGAGCCATGATGCTAAGACCATTTCATCAATAAAATGGCCAAGCATCTAGGCCACTCTTTGTACATAGCACCTTTCCTTTCCTTCTAATAAATCTTGGGTGGGTGCCAAAGATTGAAAAAACTAACCAATCAGAATATATACATATATATACATGAGAGCGACAATCCTTACAAACTTATTCCACAAAAATGATGCCTTTTTTGTAGGATCAAAAGCAGCCACATACCATACAGCAATCAATAAACTAACGAGAGAGCAAAACAACTAAAACTAAATTAATAGAAAAAGAATATCCTAAACCTATCCTCTTCTATAAAACTCTACTAATCCGGCTGTCCTTCCAATCCTCTGAGTTTTGTTATATATATTGGAGTAACAAATTTACATTCATAAAAATTTTTGGAACAAATTGAAATTATATGCCATACGTTTTTAGTTGACAAAAAGTTTTAAAATATTTAAGTTATTTCCTTCATGTTTACACAACCCCGCTGCGAAGCATGGGTCTCGCACTAGTTATTATGATTCTTGAGTTGTCTTAGACCAAGGAATGGAAAAGGTTCCATGACCCAACACAATCCAACAGGTCTCATAACAATATTTTTAAGGGACCTGGACTTGGCGGAATGCATCACCATGGTAATTACGAGCTACTAAAGTTAACCATCCATGCATAGATAACAAGTTTATACAGATCACTGGTCATCTCCCTTTCCAATATTGATCCTCTGGCAGTTACTTGCAAGTCCTAGTTTTACTAGAATTATATATATATAGAGAGAGAGAGAGATGGATTGGACTCCGATCGACCGGATTTTCATTTATATTCGATCGAATCTCCGACCTTCGGATCAGCAGGCACGTATCTGAAAAGACGTGTCGGCTGAAAAAAAAGGCACATCTATGTCTGAAAAAAAATTCAGAAAAAAATAACAGGCCTGCTGCCTGAAAAAAATTCAAAAAAAAAAATCTAAAAAATTTTTTAAAAAAAATCTAAATTTTTAGGCACGTGCTTTTTTTTAGATACGTACGTGCTGATCCGACGAGCGGAGATCCGATCGGATATAAACTGGAATCTGATTGATCGAATTTAGAAAAAATTTGATTGATTTAGAAAAAGTTTATTTTAAACACAACCAATAGGGTTCTTCTTTGAGTTTGAAGAAAAGTAGTCTTTAACTTTTGCATAAAGAATTCATGTAACTTGTTAGAGGTGGAGTGCTTTGGTTCTTGGTGCATGCATGATTGGAGAGATTTTGGAAGATGTTCTTAGAGCAAAAGCCAAGAACGTTGGGTTCGCTTTTACAAAATTTATTTATTTTCTCTTTCTAAATTTATCTTTCTTAATTTTATTCTTCCTGCATTTTTTTTCTCTCTCTATATATATATAGAGAGAGAGAGATACATACATACATACATTGGCGCTTGTAATTCGTGATGATCCTAAACCAACGAACTTATTTCTCCAGTGATCATGTTGTCATAGTGTGTAGATTTTCTACAACTTCATGCACAATTTGGAAGAGGAGTATCTTTCATGCATGCAAGGGCAAGGAACACTTACACTAAGTGAGCGAATTATTTTAATATCATGTGCTTGTGGCTTGCCACTTGACATGATAGAATATCACCAACTTTTTAAATATATGCGCGCAAGACTGCAATTTTTTAAAGGGGGCCGAGAAGAAGCCAAAGTTCTGAGGTTTTTCCATGATAGTGATCAAAGGATCCAACTTTAGTTCACCAAAGAATCTCTACAATGTGCTACTCGAGCCCTGGGAGGCTCTGCCAGAGAAAAAGAGAACGAAGGCATCTGCGTGACTCGACGTGTGCATAAAACCGTGATATTGACCTCTATGTGCACGCTCTCGTGTGAAAAACTCTTCCACAGTACCGTTTCCTTCAATTTATTGATATAATCGTCGCTTATGGAGTTTGCAGTGAAGAAACTTCCTACGTAGTGGTCGCTTCTGCCATGAAAAGTGGCTTATCTCATCCTTAACTGGTAATTATTCTACTATTTTTGGTGGTTCCTATATTTTTGAACTTACGGTTCATGGATGGTTTAAATTCAGCCATGTTGACGTACTACAGCCCTTAGTTAAATCTTAAAAAATAAAAAAATCAATAACATGATGCAATATAAATATGGGACTCATTTTTAAAATCCATAGCCAGAGTTTAAGAAGCAATTTATTGGATCCCATACTACTTGTGGTTGGTTTTTACAACTTAGCATGCTCGTAGATTAAAACTAATAATAATTAATAATAATAATAATAAATAAATAAATAAATAAAAACACTAATATTATGTAACATAAATATTGGCTCATTTTTAAAAATTCACGCCAGAGTTTAACAGCACCATGATTGGATACTATACTGCTCGTGGTTGGTTTTGTATTTCTAAAATTGTATCTTCAACGCGAGCTAATTTTTCTAAAATGCATATAAGAAACGTGGGTAATAACTCGATTATTCCATCCCTAACATTTTTTTAGTATTATTTGACGATGTGTTATATCGATCATTTGTATGGATATAACTAGAGACTTTATTGATAGGTATAATCTACCTTGCACGTCAGTGTATCATACTACTTTGGGTTGGTCCCAAAAACCCTGCACGACCATCTTAGTAATATTCTACATCTACTGTCGCTACCAAAACGGGTCATAACTCAGCCCTATCGTCTCTACCATCTTTTAGTGATCTTAATTGATAAAAGAAAAATAATTGATGTCTTTATTGATTGGTAGGATCCATCTTGTACATCAACATATTGCGTATGAGTTGCTTACGCTACATAAAGACGTCATGCATATCTAGTTGTAATACAAACTATCATCCGATGATGTAAAATGCATGGCTGCGAGAGTAAATAAACAACAACAACAACAAGTTGTTGTTAAGTACATGCATGTACTTCATGCAAATTAACAAAGTCTAAGATAGCATGTCATGTTTGTTTTGACATATCAACAAGCATTATTACAGGCATTAATATTTTGCCAGCTTGATTGGTGGGGAGAAAATAACATGAAACCATGCTTAAAAATGCAACGCAAAGTTAACCAATGGCCTAATGTCACTATGTACGTAGGTCTCTTTTGCAGGCCTAATGAATTAACCTATTCTCCGGAAGGATGTTTAACATCTCAACTCTAAAAAGGTTGCCTTCTCCAAGGTTATGTAAGTACGATTACGACCATATCCGGTGGATCTCTCATGTTAAGGGACGTAAAACAGCCGGCTGGCGAAGCAGGAGGTCATGGTGTCGTAACAAGGGCTCCTGGCATGCTATTTGTGCCGTTACGATCACCGTAGACGATCCATAACTGGCTCTTGGGTGATGAAGTGCCCCCTACGTGGGTTTTAAATTGCAATAGAGAGCAGAAAACGTCTTGAGGTTTCTTCAAGTCTTCCCAACCAGCTCATCCTTTTCGAAGAGGACAGAGAGAGGTGGCGAGTGGGACACCTCCAAAAGAAATAGAGAGAGAGGGAGAGAGAGAGAGAGAGAGAGAGAGAGACGGTGGCGAGTAGGACACCTCCAAAAGAAAGGGAGAGAAGAGAGAGAGAGGTGGCGAATGGGACACCTCCACATGAAATGAAATGTTGAATGAGAGAGCCCGGTGGCGAGTAGGGCACCTCCAAAAGAAATGTGGAGAGATAGAGAGAGAGAGAGAGAGGTGGCAAATGGGACACCTCCACATGAAATAGTGGAAATAGCTGGAAGGTTGGGTGTCTTTGTCTCACTTACTTCAGCCTAGTCTTATTCAGGGCCATGACTCATTAAATGCCGCAAGAAAAAACAACCGGGTGCAGGAGCTCCGTGATGTGTCCGTTTCATTGCACGATCCTAATGTGGATCATTCCTTTGTCTTCTTTTGGTAGAAGGATTAATGCTCTGTCATTGAGTGCCATTGGTCCACAGAACTGATCTTTGTTTCAATGAAAATATTTATCTAGAAGCATTTTTTCGTCCATTGACCCTTTGAGGTAAAAATACTAGAAGATTATCTGATTAATTTGGATGCTTTTCAAAGATATCTTGTCCAAGGATATTAAACAAACAGCTATTTGCAGGAATCTGGGTAGTAATTAAAATATGTGCCATCTTTTGTAAATTTATTAACCAATTTAAGCCCCTCTAATATATTATGTATTTACACATGAGTAGCCATTAGGATCAATTATTTTTGATTGATAATCCATGTGAGGATAGGAATGGAGAGTATCATGGGGATTAAGATGCATCGGAAGTAGCAATATCATGGCACAACTGTCGGTGATAATTACGACTATACATTCCTACATTGATTTTGATGATATTGTTTACGACTACATAAGCTTAAACCATGACATTATAACCCTTATAGCAGTTGTTATGATGGATTCAGCCATTCCCGTAACATTAATGAGATAAATAACATGATAAAATATAACGATCATTATTTTTTATTATAATGGATCATTATAACTCATGCATAGATTGTTATTTTCTTTATATTCTCCATTACTGCCCATTAATTTCGTTATAATGCCATTGTAAGAGCCATTATTTTAATAATTTACTATTATAAACTTTTAAAAATATATTATGTGACAAATTAATAATGATGGTTTCAATGGGAGAACGTTACAATGTGGTAACGTGTTCAAATTATGTTAGAAAATATATGTTAAAATTTAATAAATAAATTGCTATAACACTTTCCACATTTTAAAAGATACATGTTGGCAACAAATCAATGTATATAAACAAATGATTGCAATTTACAAACAAATAGTAGTACTATTTTTAGTCACTCATGTCATAAGGATTTTGTTTTCATTACAAGAATCCAGATTATTAGCGATGGCTAACTGCCATGGCTAATAGTCCATCCATCATCGTTAATACCATCGTAAAAATCAATCTAAAAAATTTTTATCATTAATTATCATTATTAGCAACAAAAAATCATGCCGTCACTAATAAGCCTATCAGAGATGGCTTTAAAGATGAAATAATTTTATCGCTAATTATTTTTTAATATATAATTTTTTTTAAAAAAAAATAAAAAAATATTCACGACGACATCTTCATAGCTAATACCATCGCTAATAATTATTAATGATCAAAATTATCATCACTAATATCATCTCTAATATTTTTTAAATAAATATAAAAAAATTATTTTAAAAAATATTAGTGATGGTAATTTAGTCTCTGATGCCATTACTAATAGTTATTAGCAATAGTAGTTGCCGTCTTTAATATCAATGCTAAAAATTAATTATTTTTTAAAAAAATTAATAATAATATTTTTTTAAATTTATTTTAGTTAAATAAAATGAATTATGGTTCTTAATACCTATTATAATTAAAATCCAAAGATAATATGAAAATCAAAATTAAAAATTAATTATATTATATTAAAAATATAAATTATATAATTTTTTACAAGCAGTATCAAAAAAATATAATATATCAAAAAAAATTAGATTCAATTCTCATCATCATTTGCCTTCTCCTCCTCCTACTCCTCTTCAGTAGCTGGTGGATGAAAGCTGAATGTTCCAGCATTTTATGAAAAAATAAAATAATATTAGCAAGTTTTCTTGTGGAGATGTATATTTCGATACACTCCTCCAATTCTCGAATAGATTATTTTTATACATTCTATTCGATGATATGGAGCTATAGACATCCTTGGTCTATTGATTGGATGGTTAAATTGAATTTTTAGCCTTTAGATTTTCTTCTCGGACTCAAATCTAACTATACAAAGCTTCTAAATATAAAAATTTAAAATAATTAAAAAAAATTAATAATATAATTACTTAATATGATGGCTGGGATAATGAGTCCGCTGGTGGCACAGCTGCAGATCCTGGAGAAGCTCCATAATCGTATTGCGGATATGGCATCTAGGAGGCTCTAAGATCACTGGCTCAGAAGTCTCTACATGATCTCTTCCATGTGCGCTAAAGAAATAAAGTATGAAGATGAAGTTTTGGTGTAACTCTCATCCACACATTCATTGAGTAGTTTATCTCTTTTTATAGAGGAAAAACATTACAAGGAAGGCATATGACTATCAACTGATCATAGAAAGTCAAGGAAAAAATAAAAGAAAATAAAATATTGACCAAACCTTCCTATTTTGGTTTATTTCATTGCTGATCTTGGGAATCCTCTACATGATTAGTACAATCTGCATGGTTGGCATGATTTGATTTCTTTATTGATGCAATCTGCATGGTTGGTATGATTTGCATGGCATGATTGGCATGATTTTGTTTCATGATTTGCATGGCATGGTTGGCATGATTTTGTACATGATTTGGTTCTTTTACACCCCCTCTTAAGCTGATGGTAGAACAAGAGTGAAGCCCAAGCTTGGTTCGTAGACGCTGAAAGACTTTCTTGGATAAGGGCTTCGTAAAGAGATCAGCTAACTGAGAAGAGGATGGAACATAGCATGTTACGAGATGACCAGCAGCCACCTTTTCTCTAACAAAATGATAATCCAATTCGATATATTTTGTACGAGCATGAAATACTGGATTAATAGTCAAGTGAAGAGCACTAATGTTATCATAGAAGAGCTGAGGTGGGGTAAGTAGAGGAACACTGAGATCACGCAAGAGATAAGAAATCCAAGTAATTTCAGCTGTAGTGACAGCCATTGCATGATATTCAGCCTCCAAACTAGAGCGAGCAACTGTAGCTTGTTTCTTCAAACTCCAAGAGATACAATTAGCACAAAAAAAGATGCAATAACTAATAGTGCTTCTACGAGTATCAGGATAACCCGCCCAATCAAAATCAGAGAACCCATAAAGAGAGAGTGGTGAACAAGAGAGAAAGCGAATCCCATAATCCAAAGTAGCTTTAAGATAGCGTAGGATACGCTTAGTAGCACGAAAATGAGCATAGGTAGGGGCATGAAGATGCTGACAAATCTTATTGACCGTATAGACAATGTCTGATCGTGTGAAGGTAAGATACTGTAGGACCCCAACCAGACTACGAAAAGTAAAGGCATCAACAGCCTCATGATCGGAGTAGTGATCAGAATCTTTAACAACAATGGGAGTAGAGGTAGAAGAACAAGTACTCATCCCGATTTTCTAGAGCAAATCTGAAATATACTTTCTTCGGGATAAGAAAAATCCTCTTGAGAAGTGAGTGACTTCGATGCCAAGAAAGTAATGAAGAAATTCAAGATCCTTAAGAGAAAATTCATGACCCAAACGTTGTATTAGATCCTGAATAAAGTTGTTCTCATTTCCCATTACAAGGATGTCATCAACATAAATCAGAAGAAGAACCATAGTACCATGAGAGTGATAGACAAAGAGAGATGGGTCAGCTCGACTGCAGTAAAATTCAATATCTAAGAAAAATTGAGAGAGATGATCAAACTAGATCCAAAGTGCCTATTTGAGTCCATAAAGAGACCGCTGTAGCTTGCAGACAAAGAAAGGAAAATAAGAGTCTACAAAACCTGAGGGTTGTTCCATGTGGATAGTTTCCTTTAGATGACCATGGAGGAAGGCATTCTTAACATCTAATTAACTAATCTTCCAACCTTGACAGAGGGAGAGAGCTACCACCAGCCTTATGGTGGTGTGTTTAATTACTGAACTGAATATTTCATCATAATCAACATCAGATACTTGAGAGAAGCCTTGAGCAACTAGCCGTGCTTTATAGCGATCAATAGACCCATCTTCTTTATATTTTAGTCGAAAAACCCATTTAGAACCTATAACATTAGTAGACGAAGGTTGAGACACTAGAGTCCATGTCTGATTTGCTTCAAGAGCTGCTACTTCTTCCTTCATGGCAGCAACCCACCGATCATTCTTTATCGCAGTCTTCCAAGTTCGGGGCTCCTGTTCTGCAGCAAAAGTGTGAAAAGAGTCCGATGACTTCAAGGCTGGATTTAGCTGAGCCTTATGATGAGTGACCATGGGATGAGAGTTGAGAGACAGTGGAGCTAGTGGGAGTTCCATGGTCAGTGAACCAGGAAGTCCATCATAATTGTAATGACCATCGGAAGATGAAGCAGACACATTTGATAAGGAGTCAGAGTTGGCGGAGCTAGTAAGAGTTCCTAACAGTGGAATTGGGTGTTCTGTGATTGGAGATGTAGGAGAAGGATTATCAGAAGACACCAAAGGATTGATGGAAACAACAGGATTTTCCTTAGAAAGTTCATCAGCTACAAGGGTAGGAACAGGAGTTGAATTGTCTTTCGAAACTGAAGAATCAGTACAAGAGGAGAATGTAGAGAATGATCCCATAGTAGAAGGAAGCCACTCATCTAGATTAGGAAACTCAACCATATCAAGATTTATTGCAGAGCAACTAGAAGAGTGGCCATGTTTAAAAGGAAGATATTGCTCATTAAATACTACATGCTGGGAGGTGAACACTCGCTTTATTTCTAGATCAAGACATCGATATCCTTTATGTCGAGGATTGCATCCAATAAAAATACAAGGATACGTCTTCTTAGCAAACTTGTGAGGAAGACAGTGGTGCAAAGATGGATAACATTGACACCCAATAACATGCAAGCCTTCAAAAGCAGGAGCACGGCCATAGAGACGATGATACAAACTTTGATTATTGAGATGAGGAGTGGGCAGTCGATTGATCAAATAAGCTGCTGAGATAAAAATTTCAACCCACAAGGAGAGTGGCAAATTTGCATGAAACATTATTGTGAGTGCTATTTCGACCAAGTGCCTATGCTTATGTTCAGAGACACCATTTTGCTCTGGTGTGCTAGGACACGATACTTGTAAATGAATACCACTATGGGTCAAGTGAGATAAGAAAATAGTAGAATTATATTCTCCTCCCCCATCACATTGAAAAATCTTAATACGTCTGTCAAATTGATTTTGAACAAGTTTTTGAAACTTGAGAAAGTAATCAAAAAATTCAGATTTCTTTTTCAGTGGATAGACCCAGATAAAGCATGAAAAATCATCAACAAAGAGAGCATAATAATGAAACCCTTGAACTAAAGTAATAGGAGCTGGACCCCATAAATCACTGTGAATTTTATCAAGTGGAAAGTTGCAAATGGTATTAGATAAAGAAAATGAAAGTTTACAACTTTTACCCATCTGACAACTAGTACAAATAGATAGAGTTGTAACCCAGTGGCTGATGTCCAAGAGCTTATTATTCTTCATGAGCGACAAAGTTTCGAAACTGACATGTCCCAGCTGATCATGCCATATAGTCGAGGTAGTAGCTCATTGCTGAATGGAACTGAAAGCCTGATGAACATCACCTTCTAAAGCATACAACTTGCCTTGTTTAGTTTGCTTTACCAATATCTTGTTGTTCGGATTCTTGATAAGAAAGCCAGATGAAGAAAATTCAATGGAGCAAGGATGATCAGTTGTTAGTTTACCAACAAAGATAAGATTTTTTGTCAGATTAAAAACAACAAGTACATCATTAAGTAGCAGTTTACTATCACCAGTATTGACATAAGTATTTCCAACATGAGTGATAGGCAAGCCTTCTCCATTACCAACATAGATGAGATCATCGCCCTTATAAGGTTGAGAGGTAATAAGATTACCTGAATCATTTGTCAGGGTGTAGTAGCACCAGAATCAACATAAAATGTGGAATCATCATTGATTGTTGCTTGAGATGCCAAGGTAGTAGGAACATCATCGGACTGGTAGGAGTAATCATAGTGATACCGGCAATTAAGAGCAGCATGATTGGCATGTCCGCAAATTTGATAGGTAATGCCATTAGAGAAAGGTTTCACTGATGAGGGTATTGCTTGTTAAGATGATGAAGAGATGTTGGATCGTGATCGATTGCCAAAAGGACATCCTGCTTACTGAAAATTATTTAAAGATAAGGGATGACCTGCTGCTTGCTGCTGAAACCCACGACCACGGGATGTGAAGGAGCCACGGTTCCCTCGTCGTCCGTGACCTCTCTGGCTGAAGAAAACTTATGCTCTATCAATAAAATTGCATTCTTCATCTTGTTGAGCATGAATAGTTTGATCATGACTCTATAAGGCAAGATAAAATTGTGAAAAGGTTGGATATGGAGGTTTTGTGAGCATAGCAATATGAAAGTTCCAATATTTTGGACCGAGTCCTCTTGAAAACTGGAACACCATGTCAAGATTTGATAAAGGCTTGTTAATGGCAGCAAGGTTATCACAGATTTCTTTGAATCGACGATAGTATTCTTCAATTGTTTGAGAGCCCTTTGTGATAGTTATAAGCAAATTCTTCAAATTTGCTTCTTTCTCTGCTGTTGTTGGAAGAAAGAATTCATGGAGGTTTTTCCACAGTTGATGAGCAGTGCTTGCACCAAAGGCCATGCTTAGCACTTCTTCTTGCATGTGTGAGAGTAGCCATGCGATGAGAAGTCCATCGTTGGTGATCCATTGGTCAAGCTGAGCATCTGTCGGAGATGAGGAAGAGCCTAGTTCCATAGAAGGTCAAATGTCAGAACATAAGTGATGGTATAGGCCAAGACTGTGCACTAGAGGAATGATCTGTGATTGTCAAAGAATAAAGTTGCTGTTGGTGAGTTTAATAGAGACAAGGGTAGAGAATTGGTGAAAGGTTTGTAGGGTAAGAACTAGTTTGGTGGATGAGGTGTTTGAATTTTTATTTGATGTGGTATTGGGATTCATAGTGGAGGATAATTCAGAAGCCATGTAGTAGGTTTGTAATATAACCGGACTTTCTGAAGATTAATGCTCTGATACCATAAAGAAAAAAAGTATGAAGAGGAAGTTTTGATGTAACTTTCATCCACACATTTATTGAGTAGTTTGTCTCTTTTTATAGAGGAAAAACATTACAAGGAAAGCATATGACTATCAGCTGATCATAGAAAGTCAAGGAGAAAATAAAAGAAAACAAAATATTGACCAAGCCTTCCTATTTTGGTTTATTTTATTGCTGATCTTCGGAATCCTTTACATGGTTGGTACAATCTGCATGGTTGGCATGATTTGGTTTCTTTTTTGATGCAATTTACATGGTTGGTATGATTTGCATGGCATGGTTGGCATGATTTTGTTCCATGATTAGCATGGCATGGTTGGCATAATTTGGTACATGATTTAGTTTTTTTATTGATGCAATCTACATGGTTGGTATGATTTGCATGGCATGATTGGCATGATTTTGTTCCATGATTTGCATGGCATGGTTGGCATGATTTGGTACATGATTTGGTTCTTTTACATGCACATCACTTTAGGTTTGGGATGTCGAGGCCTATAAGAATGCTGAAAGGTATCAAGATGATCGACAGTCAAAGCTATGGCTGAATTCTATGACTCGGCTCCTACTCACACCTCCCGATGGTGCTGAGCCATCCTTTAAGATCAAGAGGATTGAGAAGATGGGTCATCATCATACCTCTCAGTAATATACGTCGCATAACATATCTGCATAATTTAGAAATATATTAGTTCTAATATAAAAATTAGATCCTATAATAACTTAATTAGTAAATAAAGTTTGAAGTTCTTACCATAATTTATCACGACATAGAATCTAAATAATCACCAAACCTCCTATACTTGTATATGGCCTGCCACAACTACAGCTGGTCTGGTGGACGATCCAGCTATCGTATCTACAATAAGTGAATAATAAAATTAAATTAATTAAAATATGCATAAAGAATTTTTATAGTTCTAGTGAAGAGTTTTGGTATTGATTTTTTATCAGTCTGTTGGCCACAACATGTGTACTGATCGAGCTACCTATGTATCTAATCGGATCTTGCTGGATGGCTCAATTCTATCAGGCCTTCTATTGTCTATCAGAGTACTCATCACTGCTTTATTGGTCATAAAGGGCCTGCCATATGTCTGCCCGCATCTAATAATCTATAAAGAATCTTCAGTCTAATGGTGATTGAGAATCGACGTGCTGCATGGCGGACTGCCTGAGGCTATAGAGGTCATCTCGAAGACTTTATATGGCCACCTTCTCGAAGGTTTAATGGCGAGCCTTCTTGTTCTTCGAAGTCTCAAATCGTTAGTACTCCTGCAAGATAGAAGCAAGAGTGTATTAATAGATAATTAAAATATTAACTTATCAAAAATTTAAAAATTAAACTAGTTGTGACTTATCAAAAATATCTTTTAGACTGCATCACGAGCTTCAGATGGTCAGCTGGAGAACTCAATCACTAGCCCTAGCATCAAGCATCGGATGATGCTGGTAACCACACGAGATACTTTAGACTCTCTAAACGTGCTATAAAATTAATTTTAAAAAATAAATGTTAACTTTAGAATGGCTAAATTCTAAATATATTAATTAAAGTTGTAGTACTTATGAGTGGCTCTGAACATGGATGAGCTATCTATCCTTTGATTGAGTTGGAGGTGCCACGAGCTAGGTGATAGAAATGGTGTACAGGACGAAAGCATGGATTTTAAAGCAAAAATATGAAATCATACAAACCAAACTCGAATCCTAGGACCACCTTACTAGCAATTAAATCATATAACATCTATTTATAATATAAAAAAAGTATTAGAACATACTTCTTATTATTTAACCCTAAATTGTTTCTAATTACCGACAGCAGTCCGTCAGGGGTTCCACCAGATGCCCACGTGTTCATCCTCTAACGTTGATCCACACAGAGACTTGATCAAGACACCAGCACCTCTAATTTGTATAATTAAAATTCTAATAATAAAAACTTTAATTAAATGGGCAAGACCTTTCTTAGCCTTTATGTCACCTTCCTTGCCTCTCTTTATCTCTCTTTTTTTCTTATCTTCTTAATTTTTCTATCTAATCTCTTTATCTTAAAATGATTTTTTATCCTTATAAGGACAAGGTCTAGACAAGAGAAGGAAAAAAAAAAATGGATAATAGAAAATACTTGTAAGAAAGAAAGATAATTTTAACTACTCTCGGATTCTTGGTGCGCACCCTTATTTATAATGTACGTAAGGATGCCAACACATTTTCTCATGCCCTTTCAAAAAATTATGTCATATCCTTTCAGCCAATCTCACGCCTCATCAGATAATAACGTCATTTAGACTTAGTCCAAGAAGTGCCTTAAAGCAGAAGAACTCTCGGACTAATTCTACGTAAATTATTTATGAAGAGTCGCGGGATTTCATTCTTGGCGCCATCATTTTCATCCATTAGATCAGATAAAAAAGGCCATCCAATGGCTTTAAAAAGGGATGCCCATTTAGCAAGAAGGTGTGGAGATGAACTTCGAATAGTCAAAGTCCAAAGGGACTTTGACTTGGTCCAAGAGGCATCAAGGATGAGAGGGCGGCAAAGAGTCATGGGCAGCAAGTATTCCTAGGCGATAAAGAGTCCCTTCTCAAAATAATAACGGAGTATTTCATCTGTAGAAGGATTCTTCTACGCCCCATATCTGATGTCCACACCTATTTAAAAAAAATTATGCGACATAACAAATGGGAAAAATCAAAGAAGGTAGGCATCAACTAATTCCATGCGTCAAAAATCCTTTGTGCATGAAAGACTTCCCACGCACAAGAGAGAGACTCTCTGGCATATGGGATTTAGGTATGTGATGCCCCAACTGAAACCCAATCAGTCTAGGTTAATCCAATTCAAGATCAAATCCTATTTGGCTCAAATCGGACCTTAATTAATCCAAATCGGAAGTCGATTCGAATCCAATTCGAATCTAGGTGCTAGGGTTTGCTACATGTGCTAGCATGTTCATCTTGCAAACATAATCTAATCCAATTAGATCCTTAATCAATTCTCTTTGTGTGTGACCCATTGGGTTTCACATCTAATCAGTAGTGAGTCTGGATGTGATTTGACCTAATTAGGTTAGAACTCAACTAAATCGATTTAGGTCAAAACTAGCCAACCCAATTTGACTTAATTTAGAACACTTTCTAATTTAATGATCAAATTAAAATTTTAATTTGATCAAAATCACAAGACATGATTAACGTCTAGCAATGTATCATGACTTTCCGAAAGATGTAAAATTTTGATGAAAATATCAAAAATATCCTTTAGTAAAAATTACCATGCAACTAGATCCTTCGATCTTCCTGCATCCTAAATATGACTTTGGGTATGAAAATATGTCAATCCCAATATCATATTCATTTCTCTTTCAATCTTATGATAATGATTTATTTAATGAAATATTATAAATCATTTCTAATTTTCATCATGTTTTCATCAAAGTCTTCCTAAATCATCATTTGTTTCAAGCAGGTAGGATGCTATTTCCTCTTACCAGGAGTGATCAATTCCATGTTAACCTACTCACAACCTTCATATATATAGTCTACCATATCCAAATCATCCCGTACATAACTGAGTCATGAATGAGTATGAACCAAAATATGGATTTATATATATAAGATTCTATGGTAGTTTCAAATCAAAAGATTACATGCACAAATTCTACTATGAGAACCATCTATTGACATGTAGATAGGACTCCATTAGATATTCTCGATTTGGATCAATTCAGTGAACTTATTCTCTAATGAGCACCCACATTCTTATATTAATATCATACATAAGTTATTGTGAGATCAATCACCCTCTCAATCGAGGATACAAAGAATGTGCTAGTCTTACCGAAAAACATTGATCCCTTACTCAATGTCCCATTGACTAGGAATATTTAAATTCGGGCTTATGATTTTAGGTCTCACCAGTATGATCTCATCATAATCCTAAAATCATAGCCCTAATTTATGAGATTCATCATAATATTAAATAAATAATAAGACACTGCATATGATAAAATAAATATCTTTATTTATTTATTAAAAATATCATTACATGAGTTTGGAAGACAAAGAACAGCCCAAAAATTGATTGGCTTGAGGGCATATTCCTTTCAATCTCCCACTTGCACTAAAGCCGATCGCCCTCATATTTTAATCCCATACAATCAAGGTGGTGATCAAACAGTTGTAGTGGTAAAGCCTTAGTGAATGGGTCTGCTATGTTATTCTTTGTGTTAACTCGTTCTATGACTACATCTTATTTTTCAATAATTTCACGAACGAGATGGAAGCATCTCAGAATGTGTTTGGATTTATGATGAGACCTTGGTTTCTTTGCTTGAGCAATAGCTCCAGTATTATCATAGTAAAGTGGTACTGGATTCTTAATTTCAAAAATAATATCCAATTCAGTGATGAACTTCTTCATCCAGACAGCTTTCTTGGTGGCTTCACTTACAGCTATATATTTTGCTTCAGTGGTTGAGTCAGCTATAGTTGGCTGCTTAGTACTCTTTCAACATACTGCTCTACCATTCAGAATAAAAATATATCCTAAAATGGATTTGCTATTATCTGGGTCTGATTGAAAACTAGAGTCAGAGTATGCTTCTAGTTTATGATCAGAACCACCATATACTAGAAAAATATCTTTAGTCGAAAAATATCTTTAGTCATTCTTAAGTATTTAAGAATATTTTTCACAGCTTTTCAATGATCCTCTCCTAGATCAGCTTGAAATCTACTTGCAATGCCTAAAGCATAAGCAACATCAGGCCTTGTACATAACATGGCATATATTATTGATCCAATAGCCAAAGCATAAGGAATAGAACTCATTCTATTTCTCTCTTCAGATGTCTTTGAAGACATCTTTTTAGAGAGATATATGCCTTGACTCATTGATAAATAACCTCTTTTACTCCCATCCTATAGATCTTTATTCCTAGTATATAGGATGCTTCTCCCAAATCTTTCATGAAAAACTTATTTGATAGCCATAATTTGACTGATTATAATATTGGGATATCATTCCTAATGAGGAGTATGTCATCTACATACAGAACCAAGAAGACTATGATTCTCCCACTAGTTTTCTTGTACACACATGGTTCATTCACATTCTTGATAAAATCAAACTCTTTTACTATTACATCAAAATGGATGTTCCAACTCCGTGATGCTTGATTTAATCCATAAATAAATCTTTTAAGCTTGCATACTTAATTTCGTCTCTCATTAGACTCAAATCCCTTTGGCTGTGACATATAGACCTCCTCCTCAAGGAAACCATTAAGGAAGGCAGTCTTTATATCTATTTGCTATATTTCATAGTCATGGTATGCTGCTATGGCAAATATAATCCGAATAGATTTGAGCATGGCAATGGATGAAAATATTTCATCATAATCAATCTTCTATTTTTGCCTAAAACCCTTAGCCACCAATCTGACTTTATAGGTTTCAATTTGACCATCAGCTTCAATCTTTTTCTTAAATATCCATTTACATCCAATAGGGTTTATATCCTCTGGTGCATCCATCAAAGTCCATACTTTGTTGGTATGCATAGATTCTATTTCAGATTGCATGGCAGCCAGCTATTTGTAAGAGTCCTTACTTTTGACTGCTTTCGTATAGGTCAGAGGTTCGTCATTCTCAATGACTTGGGCTTCATTGTTCTCAATAATGAACCCATACCTCACAGGTGTATTTCATACTCTTTCAGACCTACGGATAGGAGTTATGTGTTCTGATTCTTTTACGTGATTATTTGATTGAGAAATTTTTATTTATTTTTCTTGAACTTCACTAAGTTCAATATTTCTGCCACTGCCCTTTTCTAGGATAAATTCTTTTTCCATGAAAATAGCATGCCTACTTACAAATACCTTTTGTTCAGTATGATGGTAGAATAAATATCCTATACTATTTCTATGATATCCTATAAATAGACATCTATCTGATCTAGCATCAAGTTTATGTCCAAAATTTTTTTTGACATATGCTGGACAACCCCATATCTTAAGATACTTAAGATTAGGTTTCTTACTTCTCCATATGCTCCATAATATCATATGAAAGTACTAGATACAGATTTAAGAAGGTACTCTATTCAAGATGTAAATTGTAATCTCAGCATGACCCCAGAAAGAAAATGGGTAATTCTAGTGAAGCACATCATAGACGTACTATCTTAATAAGGTATGATTTTTTCTTTCGGCTACACCATTTCAATTGCAGTGTATAAGGAAGTGTCATTCAGAGAAGAATTTTCTTTAACTTTTAAGATAGTCAGAAACTTCACTAAATAAGTATTCTCCTCTCCGATCCAGATCGAAAGATTTTTATACATGTCTAGTTTATTTTTTCAACCATACTTTGATACTCTTAATTTATCAAGACTTCTAATTTGTTTCTAAGTATACTATCCAACCTTAGATAAATCATCAGTGAAGTTAAAAATAAGAGTAATCCTCTCTGGCTTGAGTTATTAGACACATACATCCGTATGTACAGTCCTAATAATTTTTTTCCTTTCTCCATGTTCCACTAAGGAATCTTTGGTCATTTTCCATGAGGATGATCAAAGCTTTTCTGATTATAACGATCACAGACTTTGATAAAGCATTTTTTTGTTAATTTCCTAGCCTCTATATGACCTAATCGTTGCAAAGTAAATTTATTTATGTCTCTCTCACCTTTATGTTGTTCTTTTCATCAAATATAATATATTGGTCTCCACATAGTGTCACAAAATCATTTGCTTTATGCCACAAATATTCTTAAATTTGATCGAGCAACCTTCGCTCGTTATATAAGACTTTAACCTTATTTACTAACAAGGTGTATAGATATAAATATTTTCTAATGATCTAGGCATATAAATAATATTTGTAAGCTCTAAGATCTTTTCAATAAGTAACTTCAATATATTATGTCCTACAGCTTCTGCTTGGATAGACCTCCTCCAGCACCAATAGAGCTTGAAGTCATCTTTTTCTCAAACCTCTTATTTTCTACAACCTCCTGCCAAAGATTTGCAGATATAAAAAATCAATCAGTATCTAATATCCAAAGATTTGAAAGAATGAAGAATTTAAATGATAATATACGTATGTATCTCATAATATACTTTTTGTGCATATTTGCACCAGACGACTTATGGTTGCGAAGGTAGCTTG